>RJWJ010001376.1:0-135793 GCA_004363605.1 Indri indri | reverse complement strand
AATATTTTTTTTTTTTTTTTTTTTTTTTTTTTTGAGACAGAGTCTCACTCTCTTGCCTGGGGCGAGTGCCATAGCGTCAGCCTAGCTCACAGCAACCTCAGACTCCTGGGCTCGAGCAATCCTACTGTCTCAGCCTCCCGAGTAGCTGGGACTACAGGCATGTGCCACCATGCCCGGCTAATTTTTTTCTCTATATATTTTTAGCTGTCCAATTAATTTTCTTTCTATTTTTGGTAGAGACGGGGGTCTCACTCTTGCTCAGGCTGGTCCCGAACTCCTGAGCTCAGAACAATCCGCCCGCCTCGGCCTCCCAGAGTGCTAGGATTACAGGCGTGAGCCACTGCGCCCGGCCTGGGACAGAATATCTTGAAGTTGAAGATCTTAGATGTGTGATTTCCGTGTCTACTCCTCACTCACATTTATTCATACATCCAACGAATGTTTCACTAAGCATCTACGATGGGCTGTGACTATACCAGACATGGGTCTAATCAGGGTGGTCAGGGCAGACCTGGTTCCTGACTCACTGAGCAGGTGTCTGCACTGCTCAGCAGTCCCCCCAGCCCAGAGACAGGAGGCAGAAGCTCTTTAAAGGGGGTAGTTGACGAGCTCACAAGGGTACAGGGTAAAGGGAGGGATACGAGGGCAGTGAGTCTGGTGTTGACTTCACTTGCAAATAGTAAATGTCAATACCTGCGTGGCACCAGGGCCACCACAGGCATCCTCGATTTGGTTTCTTCTGTGTGAAATCAGGGGCTGTTTTGGGTCGTTTTGACAGCTCCTTGAGCTCAAAGAAGCTTCATTCTGCTGTCCTCTGCAGCGAGGGCGGGGCCCTTTGCCCTAATGGGCGGTCTCTCCAGGGCAGAGTAACTCCCTATAAACCTCCTCCTGCTCCCAGGAAAACAGTTCCAAGCACTTGTGTTTCCCAGGAGCCCCAGACATGCATCTTCTGGTTTCTTTAGGCGATGTAATTGCTCATGATTTGAAACTCCATTTTCTAGCGATACAGCTCTGCAGTTCTTAAAACCCAGGCATCACAAGGGAGCAAAGAGAAAAGAACCCAATGACTGCAGGGTGGGTCAGGTTCCACTTTCCTGATTCATGGCAGGAGAGTGGGTATGAGCCCCCACTCCCATTGCTTGAAGAAAGAAGAGATGGATGAATTTGGAGAATAGGGAAAGGCTAAATTCTGGTGTGTGTGTGTGTGTGTGTGTGCGTGCGTGTGCAGTAAAAGGTATTAGAGAACCAGACACAGGTTCTCGGAGGGAAGCTGGAAAAGCAGAGGAGGCCCTCGGAAGAGTGGCCAGAGACAGAGCAAAGGCAGACTGAAGGGCCAGGGAGGAAGAGCTCAGGCTGGACACAGCCCCGGGCCTGGGTCTCTATGAAATGCAGAGGTTGAAGGGAAGCATCACAGGGACCCCCAGAGCATCTGCCCTGCACCCCTCCCTGTCTGTCCGCTCACTCATTCACTTGTCCGCCTGCCTTCCCACCCATCTGCCCACCCCCGCCCTGGTCATCCGCAGACATGTCGAGCACACGCCATGAGCCAGGCTGTGCAGAAGGGATGGACTTCTGGTTCAGGATGGAGAAGACAGCAGACGTGCCATTGTCTCGCACATTCCGTGCAAGAACCGAAGGGATGGCAGCAAGCTGTCAGTGGTGACGGTGGCATGGAGGAGAGTGGGCAGCTATACCTAAGAGGCAGGAGGGGTACAAATGATCAGTCCCCTGTGCTTTCATTTTCTGTAATGCCACTGTACCATCTCTATCGTAAACGAAGGGAGAAAGGTAGCCCACAATAAATATAAATCCCGAGACTGGAGACAAGAATACCTTCGTTCACGCATTGCCTGTGTGGATACACATGAAAAATGAACACTCATTTTTTAAAAGAGTGTGGAGATGATTCTGACCTGAAAGAGTTGGGTGAGAACCAGCCCCACTCTTCTTCCCGAACTAGGAGAGAGCTGGAAATGGAAAAACAAATATCACATGTTCTTGTTTATAGGCGGGAGATAAACAAGGGCTCCCTGGACATTCTAACTGCCTGCCTTTTCTCCCTGCATGCGGTCCCAGGAATACCTGATCAAGGTGGGGAACCTGAGCCTCGGGCTGTGCAGACGATCGGGGACCTGCTGAACACGGACGCCAGCTCCTACGAGGCCTTCACTGCAACCCTGAGTGGCATCATCTCCTTCTTCCAGGAGCCCCGGTGGAAAATGCAGAGGGGACAATGGGCATGGGTCAGCCAGGTACCCATGAGGACAGTGGTAGAAGCGTGGACTAGATAAGTCAGGTGAAAATCCCAAAAGAAATGGGAGCAAGGAGAGGACTAGGCAGGGATTTCAGACTCCAGTGAGCTGCAGAATCACTGGGGAAGGAGGAGTACTTGCTAGACATAGAGGGCTGGGTCTTACCCCTAGAGGCAGTAAGTCTGGGCTGGGGCAGGTCAGAAACGGGCATTTCTGACATGCTCCTGGTGGTGCTGCTGCTGCCTGCCTGGGAATCCCACTTAGAGAACCTCTGGCGAGGTGTCATCGGGAAGCTGCACATCTGCTTCGCTCTGGGCCTCGCTCAGTCTCGGGAACACAGACCGTGGCCTCAGCTCTGCCACAGGGGTCCACGCATGCTGACCCCAGCCCCCAACCACTAATGTCCTTGTCACCAGCCATGCACTCTGTGGCTGCAAAGATTAAAATAAACTGGATTTACTCTCCCTTGAGGTTCTGTGACCCAACTCAGACAGGACAGGCCACAGACATTTATGAGAGGACATCTGGGCCTGTGAGCTCTAAGAGGTTTAGTCATCGGGGCGTCCCCACCTCTTCTGCCCCTCATTGCGCCCTCCCACTTCTCCCCAGCCTTTGTCCTGAGGGATACTCAGTTTAAATCCAAGCCAAGAGCTAACACAGGGGAAGAATGGAAGGCAAGAGGTACTTAAAACAGAGTGGAGGATCTTAATGGTGCTAAGACTGTATTCTTTGAGGGCCACCCTGTCCCGGGCTCTCTCCCGGGGCATTATGGAAGGGGCTGAACATGGTCTTTGCCAGCCCCACGCCAGGCACCCCACATGGAGGTGGCCACTGAGACAGTAGGAAGGAAGTAGCTGAGAGGAAGGGTCTGTACCTGCCCTGAGGGGATGCATTTTTCTGATTGTCAGCCCAAATAGGCACCCTTCCCTCTCTCCTGGAGGCTCAGCTGCCCTGCCTGGTGTGCCTCCCTTTTGCCAACTGCTTGTCGCCCTGGCACACACCGCCAGAGCAAGCCTGTTAGAGGACGCGGCCTCTGTACGGCTTGCCCGCCAACCTGCTTCCTGTTCTGTCCTTCGCCTGTTTACTCTCAGGTTTGATGAAATCGTAGGGGACTTTGGCCAGCTCCCCCTGGCCCTGCATGGTTCCCTCTTGCCAGGACAGTCAGCTCCACTCTCCAGGAGAGGAGGTGGAAACATCTGGAGATCAAGTCCACATCACCTACCGGACGCCCGACCCTCTGCGGCCCAGGGCACGTCTGACGGCTGACTATGTGCTGGTGACCAAAACAGCCGAGGCTGCCCAGCGCCTGCGTTTCCGGCCACCCCTCTCCCCAGGCAAGAAGGACGCACTGCGTTCGGTCCACTACAACAGTGCCACCAAAGTGGTCCTGGCCTGCATGCAGCGTTTCTGGGAGCACAACGGCATCTTCAGTGGCGAGTCCAGCACAGACCGGCCTTCCTGCTTTATCTACTACCCCAATCACACCTTCCCCAGTGGCACGGGAGTCATCCTGGCCTCCTACACTGTGGCTGATGATGCCATGTTCTTTGCTGCCACGGACCACGCCCAGGTGGTGGATGTCATCCTGGAGGACTTGGCCGTGTTTCATGACCGCCCCAAAGAGGAACTCCGGGCCCTGTGCCCCTACTCCACGATCAAGCGCTGGAGCCAGGACCCCTATTCTATGGATGGCTTTGCTTTCTTCACTCCCTACCAATACGTGGCCTACGCCCAGGAGCTCTGCAGGCCAGAAGGGCGGGTCCACTTTGCTGGCGAGCACATGGCCCTGCCCCACGGCTGGATTGACACAGCCATCAAATCAGGGCTCAGGGCCACAAGGAGCATCCAAGAGGCTGTGGGCTTGGCTTTGACAAAGGATTCCAGAGACCCAAAAGCATATCATTCCAAAAGTGAGCTATGAGCAATTTCATGACACCTAGGAACTGGGATGATTCCAGTCACCTTGGTCCCCCGGCAATATTGGAAACCCACTATCTCGCTCTACCTCCACTTTTGCCCAGTGATGCCAAACCAATAGGTGCCACCTAAGGCCAAGAGATGGAGTCCCTGGAATAGTTGTCCACCTTGGATTCACTAGCAATAGCTCAATAACAAGAAGATGCAATACAATGATTAAAATAATAAAGCATTCCTTGAATGTAAGCGTATCGCTAAATGTTTTATCTGTATTCTGGCTGGCATCTGAATAATTTTCAAGTTGAGTGCTGAGGCCTTGGGAGGCCCTTGCCTTCCAAGTCCTCATCTGGAGTCCTTCACTGTTCTGTTACTCCTTGAATCTGGCCCAGCCCTAGCTGTCTTCCCCAGCTCCACGCGCCCCCCCCATGACGAGGAATTTTAAGAGAAGTTGGGAACTTAACTTACACAGGGTCCTTGAATGATGTGGTTTTGTTCAACATCCTTTTATTATAATGTTGGTGAGAAAAAAAAAATAGATTCCCAGTAGGGGCCACTGTCTGCCTGGGTTTTTTCTAGGTACTCCAGTTTACTCACTCGTCCCAAAGACATGCCCTATAAGGGAACTGATGTGTCCACACTGCCGCAGTCTGGGTGGGTGCGTGTGAGTGTGCCCTGTGGTGAGACTGCAGCCAGTCCAGGGCTGCTCCCCACCTGCACCCTGAGCCATCGGGACGGGCTCCAGCCACCCAAGACCCTGAATAAACAGGTGAATAATTACCTTACTTAGGTTTTTAAAATAATTTTTCTTAAATGTGTAGTTCACATTTATTTTAATGTTTAATATTAGAAGAGTTTTGGGTCTTCATTCAGAAGTTTGGTGATGTTTTTGTGAACAGAAATACACCATAGAAATTTAACCCTTGTTTGTATCAGTTAGCCTATGGCAAAAATGGTTTTGTTACATGTCGTTTCACTCAAAGTCGCAGCTTCCAAGAACGTATCAACAACAGTAAGTGAGGAGGACTTGCTCTACGCAGACCGCAGACCGGGCTCTGTGTGGGCAGCAACACGCTCGGAGCCTCTCCGTGTCATCACAGCGCCCCCATGCACACGTTCTAATACCGCTTCGTTGAGGAGAACTGATTCTCAAAGGGATCAAATAACTTGCCTGAGGTCACAAGTGCTGATCCAAAGTAGTCAAAATCTAAGCCTGACTCCAAATTCTTTTGTGTCGTCTCAGCTTAGGTGCTCTCTGTCTTACTCTTTTTTGTGTCTTGAAAGAAATAGTGATTAACTTTGGGGACATTCAGCAATGGCTATGTTGACTGTTTGAATAAACAAAAGTTCTCGAAGTTGAGTGGTCTGCCCCCCATCCCTTTGCCCATAGCCCTGGATCTTCCTGACCTGGCGCCTGAGCGGCGAGCAGCCAGACCGTCGGAGTCCACGCTGATGAGACCTTCAAGCAGACAGATAATAAGATGACTGGCAGATGGATGTGGTCTAGAGAGGCCCATCATCTGGCCCTAAGGGACCGCTCGAGGCTGTGAGTTAATCACCCAGAGAGCCACAGGAAGAGGCCAACAGGCTATGAAGTGAGGGGACAGTTCATCGCCAAAGTCAACAAAGTGCCTTGAGGAAGGCCTTCGGAACCGGCTGAGATAGTGCCATTCTCTTCAGAGCCTCAGGCTGGGGCAGAGCGACACGCTGCCTGGGAGCCCTGCTCTGGCAGGGTCTGGGATTTTGTCCTACTTGCAAGCTGAAGTGAGCCTGCCACCATTTCGTGGATACTGACAAAGAACACCAGACTTGTGATTGAGGGACAAAGGACTTATTACTCATGGCACAGCAAGGAGCATGAGCATCCCATGCCCCCAAGTCCCAAGAGGACAATGCAGAGGGGCCCAGGTGGACACTGTACCTGTGCCGGGCTTGCACTGCAGCTGAAGAAGGCTGAGCTTAGAGAATTTACCAACTGTAAAGCAAGCAGTAGGCAAGCCTGCTTTTGTTTGAGGGGGAAAGACATTAGTTTATTCCTCAAGGTTGCTCATTAATACACAACACTGAGAAATGGCCCAAGCAAAGAGTAGCCAGGGCCTTGCCTTCAGGGCATAACCAGAAGAAATGCATAGGGATATTCCGGCCACGTGGCAAATTGCCTCTCCTGGCACTGACTCACCCAGACCCCAACTACTTCCCTACAGAGGATGTTTTCTGTCTCCTTCCAACTTGCATCCCAGCCCCTCAGAGGCCAGTGGTACCCCCAGTCTCACAGCCCTACTCTGTCTTTCTGCACATACGGTGTTCATGTGAATTAAACAACCACCCCGACAGCGGTTCTGAAATCTGTTGAACAAGGCCCAGATCATGCCCTTGGTGAACTTGGGTACAAGCTTCGGGACTAGGACATATGTCCAAATAAGTGTGACAAGTGACAGACAGTTATGTGTGTTGGGAGTAAAACAGGAAGAATCTTGGGATACCAGAGGTGTGCTTCTTCCTGGAGTAAACCTACTGGGGTTAATGTCACCCATCATGTAGGGAGCAGGTAATTTCTTTGAAAAAATAATCATAGGCCGGGCATGGCGGCTCACGCCTGTAATCCCAGAAATTTGGGAGGCCAAAGCAGGAGGATCGCTTGAGGTCAGGAGTTTGAGACCAACCTGGGCAACATAGTGAGATCCCTGATGCTACAAAAAGTTTTTAAAAATTTGCCAGGCATGACACATGTCTATAGTCCTAGGTATTCCAGAGGCTGAGGTGGGAGGATCCCTTGAGTCCAGGAGTTCAAGGCTGCTGTGAGCTACGATCATGCCACTGTACTCCAGTCTGGGTGACAGAGCAAGACCCAGTCTCTTAAAAAAAAAATTACAGATTCGCTGGAAGTTGCAAAGAGTTGCAATTTCTGCCAATAGTGACATTTTACATATAGTATGAAAACAAAACCCAAAATGTGACACTGGTGCCCTGTTTGTGTACAGTTCTATGTCATTTTCTCACCTATGTGGATTCAGGATACAGAACTACTCCCCCAGCACAAAGATCTACTTTGTGCTGCCTGTCCCTTTATACTCCCCCCACGCTCCCTACCCCTCAATATTCCCAAGCCCTGGCAACCACTAATCTGTTTTCCATCATCATAATTTTGTCATTTATAGAATGTTATGTAAGTGGAATCATACAGTGTATGACCTTTCGAGACTGACTTTCACTCAATATGAATACACCCCAAGGTTTATTCAAGCTGTTTTTACTGTGGAGTCGCATTCCACGGTGCGGTGGCGCCACAGCTTATGTAGCTATTCAACCGTCGAGGGCCTTTGCGATGTTTCCAGGTTTTGGTTGTTACAAATATTAAATAACAGTGCTGTGATCATTTGTGTATAGGTTTTTATGTGAACATAAGTTCTCGTTTCTCTGAGATAAATGCCTAAGAGTGTAATTATTGGATCACATGGTAAGTATGTGTTTAGATTTGTAAAAAATTATTATTCTCTTTCTAGAATGGCTGTACCATTTTACACTCCCACCAGAAATGTATAGGTGATCCAGTTTCTCGGTATCCTCACCAGCATTTGATGTTATCAGTATTTTTTTATTTTAGCCATTCTTACAAGTATGTACTGATATCTCATTGTAGTTTTAATTTGTACTTCAACAATGTTGAATGTCTTTTCATGTATTTCTTTGATGAAATTGTCTTTGGTTCATTTTCCAATTGGATTGTTTGATTTTTAATGTTGAGTTTTGAAATTTCTCAGTATATCCTAGATATGAAGCGTTTGTCAGATGCGTGGTCTGCCCTTTCCTTCACTGAGAGAAAACAGTGTGTGGTGTTTGTTTACATTTGCCTTTTACAGCTGCCCATGTAAACCCGTGTGACAGGAATCAATGGAGAAAGAACCAGGTTCTAATAAAATATTAATATTTTCTGTTTGCTACCAAAAAAATGTGGTTTGTGAATCATTTCTGTCTGTAGTTTGTCTTTTCATCCTCTTAACAAGGCCTTTCACAGAACGAATTTTTAATTTTGGTGAGATTCAATTTAACAATGTTTTCTTTTATGGATCATGCTTTTGGTGATATGCTAAGAACTCTTCACTAAGCCCAAGGTCCTGAAGATTTATCCTATGTTTTCTTGTGAAAGTTTTATAGTTTTATGTGTTACATTTAAATCCGTGATTCATTTTGAGTTAATTTTTGTGTAATCTGTGAGTAGTTTTTCAAATGAAGTGTATTATTTTTTACTAATAAGTTTTATATACTTGTGGTAGAAAATTCAGTATATGCATGAAATTGCAGGGAAGAAAATTAAAATTTTGTAGCCTCCTATCACTATAGGAAATCACACAGTATGTCGATGTGTTTCCTTGCAGCCTTTTTTTTCTCTCCTTTTGTTCTTACATACATGTAGATACTTTTCAATTCAGCTTGAAGATCACAGAAAATTTTAAACTGAAACTTAGAAGTTAGATAAAGTTTTATTCTTTCTTCTTCATCCTTTGGCCAGGTTTACAGATGAGAAAACTGAGGCTTAGAACAGACGAACAGCTTACCTGCAGCCAGGAAGGCAGCGGCAGGATAGGAACTCAGCTGCACCCGACCACTAAGCTAGCTGCTGTACTCCATGCAAGGCCAGCTTGCCACTGGTTGCTTAGACACAGCAAAGCAGACAAAATGCTCTGACCTCCGGCCTTGCCTCATTCTGGGAAGCTGGGTTATAACTACTAATAACAGGGAGAAGAGTATGTAACAACACAGCCCTGGCCTACAGGTCTAGAAAAGGTGCCCAGGGAGAAATGAATAATTTGGAAAACAACAAAAAATTAGGCTTATAGGCTCAGAATATTACAAACATGTTAGAAGACAGAACTTAAATGTTTTTAATTATTAAAATAAATTAGCAATTGTTTTCCACAGCCTTCCCAATTTTAAAAAATAGGCAATGAAAATTTCTAGAATAAAAACAAAAGGCAGCTATAAAAGACATTTTAGGGGCAATTGGGGGAAATTTGAATGTGGACTGGCATATGATAATGTCAATTTTCTTAGGTGTGACGTGGAGCAATGTCATATCTGCAACTTTGAAATGGGTGGGGCAGGAGAATATACACCTGTCTATGTCTATCTATGTATCACTTTCTAGAGAGAGAGAGAGAATGTGAAAAAATATTAACCAGTGTTGTTTAATCTATTGAATCTAGGTACAGAAAACACTGAGGTTCATAGCGACACTATTTCAACTATTTCTATTTATTTTCAAACTAAAATCGTAGATGTTGGAGTGAGGAAAAACTACCTGACTTCTTTACACAGCAACAATTACCCAAGCCATTGTGAGGAGACGAGACCCTTCCTTACCCGCCCCTCTAGGCAACAGGTGCCATTCTAATGGCATTCGGACACCTAGGGAGACTTCTAAAATTCTGTGCCATAAATTTTGAGACGAGGCACTTCCGGTAGCCCCAGAGCGATCTTTTTGGATTGTTTCGCGCTGCCTGCGTCGTTTTTCTTTCTTAATTAAAATGTCGTAGGTAAAGGTCAATGCCTGGCACATAGCTGGCGCTCATAAGCCATTGCTAGGCTCGCTTCTGGTAACTACGCTCTGCTTTGACTGTTTTTTGGTTTTTTTTGTTTTCGTTTTTGTTTTCACTTTTCTGTTTTTATTAATTACATTGCTTTTTTAATTCAACCTTTTTTAGATTTTTTTAATTGAGGATATTAGGGGGGTACAAACATTTTGGTTACATGTAATGCGTTTGCCTCGCCCAAGCCAGGGGTACCTTCTTTCTTTCTTTCTAAGTTAAAGAGAGTCATTCTGACTTTTGTATTAGAAATTTGGAAGGACGAAAAATAGCGAACCCGTCTTTCCCTGACCGGGAATCGAACCCGGGCCGCGGCGGTGAGAGCGCCGAATCCTAACCACTAGACCACCAGGGAGGACGTGGCAACCTTTCTGGCGACGTGCTATAGTAAATAAGTACCGGTGACGTATACCCTATGAGAGAAAGCTATTGGACGCTTCTTTCCCGTGGTGTTCGTGAGGCCGCTCTAAGCGTCTGCTTTTCCCAGCTAGGCAGCCGCTACCTGTCGCAGGCAGACAAACGCAGGGCAGAGAACAGCGGCGTCAGGCAGAATCTAGTTGTGATCATCTTTCTGGAGAAGAGAAGAAAACAGCAGCGGCCTCCAGGAAAGTTCTGGCGTTTCTTAAGGGATTGAAAACAAAAAGGGACGTGTCAGAAGTGGGATTCGAACCCACGCCTCCAGCTGGAGACCAGAACACCCGCAGGCAAGGAACATACCTTGAGTCTGGCGCCTTAGACCACTCGGCCATCCTGACACCCGGATGCCAATTATGCTCCCTGGCTCTGATACTTGCGCCCGACCGGCCGCCTGCCCGTGGCAGAGCCTCGCTGCCGCGTCCTGTCGGAGCCCCAGCGGCGCCGCGCTGCTCACCCGGCCCAGCAACCGCCAGCGCCACAAAAGGCGGGCGGGAGACAGCAAGCGCCGCCGCGCAGCCGGCTGCCGCGGGGACGGGCAGGTTGAAGCAGCTGGAAAAGCGCCTGCCGCGGAGTGGGTGACGATGATCGTTGTTGTTGTCGTTTTCTCCCAGGAACACGTTCTTAGAAATGTTTTTCTTCATTATCGTTGTTTCAGGGCCCTTCCCTCAAGGTCCACCCCGCGTGCTCCGCCAGCAGCGCCAGCGCCGTCCGTCGGAGACCTGCGGCACGAGGGCTGCGGCGGCGTGTCCCGCCGCGGGGCCTGACGCGGACCTGGAGGCCGGCAGCGAAGTCCGGGCCGCGGCCCCGCGGCGGCCAACTCGGGCGTGGGGACACCGGGGCTCGGCCCTGCAGAGCGCGCTGGCGCCTCCCGGTGGCCTGTGCGTCCCCGAGGCCAGATGCCGCTCCTTCCTTCCTTCAGTCGTGGAATCTCGACAGCGTGTCCGCTGCGAGTGCATGGCCAAGAGACAGAGCCCCTGCCCTGCTAAGCCGCCTGGCTCGTGCGGGGACAACCGACCAGCACAAACAAATACACAGACGGGAGGAAAAAACAAAAGCCAGGCAATAAAATGGTGAAGGAGTTCTATGTTTTTTGACTGGGCAGCTAAGTAAGGCCTCCCTAAGGTGACTTTTGCTAAAATATTTTTCAAAATCGGAAAGCTATGACTCATGCAAATATGAAATGCACGTGTCTCAGGATTTTGTTTAATAATGATTAAACAAAATTATTCTGACACTTGCTAAGACAACAGGGGAGAATTTTATTCAAACTCTTTTAAAAGGGGTATCGCAATAGGGGAGAGAGACTGGGTTTAACTCCAAATACAACAAAGACAGGCAGGGATTTAAAGCCAAGGAGAGGGGCGGGGGTCATGGATGGAAAATTACTAAGAGGACACATCAAGGGTAGGGGATTCTTGCTAAAAGAAGGCCAAGGACTTAGACAGCAAAGGTGAGAAATGAGGAACTCGATCAGATGTCAAGTGTGAGGGGATTCACACTAAACTGACGTAGCAGGACTTTTTGCTAAGACTGGGCTGGACAGGCCAAAGACACGTCGGGGTCCAAGGTGGAAGGCCTAGTCTAAAACAGGGATCAGAGGAGCCTGACCAAAGTTTGGTCAAGGAGAGAGTCTTTATCAATGAGTGACCTGAATGATGTTACAACCAATGCAAAGGAGAATTTCAAGAGATTTTTTAAATTATCATTCAACCAAGGAATGCTAAAAAGAGTTTGCTAACAGGTGAAAGGTTACTATCCCAATGGTAATAAACAGTGATGTTTGAAGTTATGCTTTCTACTTTGGGGTTATCTTTTCTTTCTTTTTTGGTTTTTTTTTTGTTTTGTTTTGTTTTGTTTTGTGAGACAGAGTCTCACTCTTTTGCCCCGGGTAGAGTGCCGTGGCATCAGCATAGCTCACGGCAACCTCAAACTCCTGGGCTCAAGTGATCCTCCTGCCTCAGCCTCCCGAGTAGCTGGGACTACAGACATGCGCCGCCATGCCCGGCTAATTTTTTCTATACAGTTTTTGTTGTTTTTTCTATATAGTTTTAGTTGTCCAGCTAATTTCTTTCTATTTTTAGTAGAGACGTGGGTCTCGCTCTTGCTCAGGCTGGTCTCGAACTCCTGAGCTCAAACAATCTGCCCGCCTCGGCCTCCCAGAGTGCTAGGATTACAGGCTTGAGCCACCGCGCCCGGCCCATCTTTTCTTTACTACAAAGAAATCAGTTGCATCTCCTGACAAATTTTATTTGTATTGCTATGAACAGAAATCCTTGGCCTTTTTCTCCAACAGAAACCATTTCATTACTATCAGTTTTCTACAAGTTAACCTCTACCCCTACAGAGTTGTAAAACAGCCAAGTCCATAAAAGTTAGTCAAAAGTGCATATGCCAGTGGAAATAGATAATCTCTCAAAGGTCTGCTAGACAATGGCAACCACTCCACAGAAAGCACACGTAGTAACAATCTCTTTTGTCAATTTCCAAGTTTTACATTATTTTTTCTTCAATAAAAAATCATTTAATTGACAAGTAATAATTGTATATATATATAAATAAGGGGTACCATGTGATGTTTCAATACATATATACGTTGTGGAATGATCAAATAAGGCTAATTAACACGTCCATCACATCACATACTTATTTCGTTCTGGAGAGAACACTTAAAATCCACTTGTGTATGTTCACAATGTCAGGTTAAATTACTAAAAATGGTAAGAAAAAATAACATTTTAAGATAATAATACAAGAACAATAGAAAAAATGCACTTCTGTAGCAATTTTGAAATATATTAATACGTTATTATTAGCCATAGTCACCATGCTGTGCAGGAGGTCACCAGAAGTCATTCCTCTTGTCAAATAGAAATTTTATGCCCTTTGAGCAACATCTCCCCTTTTCCCATCCACACCTCCCAGCTCCCAGCCTCTGATAACACCCATTCTACTCTCTCTATCAGTTTGACTTTCCTGGATTCTACATATAAGTAAAATCATAAAGCATTTGTCTTTCTGTGACTGGCTTACTTTGTGTAGCATAAGGTCCTCTGGATTCATCCATGTTGTCACAAATAACAGAATTTTTTTCTTTTTTAAGGTTGAATAGTATTCCATTGTGTATATATACCGCATTTTTTAACCATTCATCCTTGATAGGCATTTTGGTTGTTTCTATATCTTGCTTATTGTGAATAATGCTGCAATAAACATGGGAGTGCAGACAGCTCTTTGACATACTGATTTCAATTGCTTTGGATATATACCCAGTAGTGGGATTGCTGGATCATATGGTAATTATATTTGTAGTTTTTTGAGGAATCGCCATACTGTTTTCCATAATAGCTGTGCTAACTTACATTCTCATCAACAGTGTGGAAGGGTTCCCTTTTCTCTGCATGCTCACCTACACTTGCTATCTTTTATTTTTTTGATCGTAGCCATTCTAACAGATGGAAGGTAATATCTCACTGTGATTTTAATTTGCATTTCCCTGATGATCAGTGATATTAAGCATTTTTTTGTATATTTGTGGGCCATTGTGTGTTTTCTTTTTATAACTGTCTATTCAGGTCCTTTGCCCATTATTTAATTGGGCTATTTGTTTTCTTTTCATTGAATAGTTTGAATTCCTTTGTATATTTTGGATATTAAACCCTTATCCAATATATCATTAGCAAATATTTTCTCCCAATCTTTGAGTTGTCTCTTTTTCTGTTATCATTGTTTCCTTGGCTGTGCAGAAGCTTCATAGTTTGATGCAATCCTTTTTCTCTATTTTTGCTTTTATTGCCTGTGCTTTTGGAGTCATATCCAAGAAATTATTACCTGGACCAGTGTCCTGGAGCTTTTCCCTTATATTTTCTTATTGTAGTTTTACAGTTTCAGGTCTTAAATTTAAGTGTTTAATCCATGTTGAGTTGATTTTTGTATATGGTATGAGATAAGGGTCTAATTTCATTCTTCCACATGTGAATATACAGTTTTCCCACCACTATTTTTTGATGAGACCGTCTTTTCCTCATTTTGTATACTTGGCACCTTTGTGGAAAATCCGTTGCCTGTAAACATGTGGATGTATTTCTGGACTCTCTATTCTGTTCCATTGGCTGTTTGTTTCGAGTGTGATTCCTCCAGCTTTATTCTTTTTACTCAGAATTGCTTTGGCTATTCTGGGTCTTTTCAATTCTGTACAAATTTTAGGATTGTTTATTTCTGTGAAAAATGTTATTGAAATTTTGATAGGGATTGCATTAATCTGTAGATTGCTTTGGGTAGTATGGCCATTTTAATAGTATTAATTCTTCCAATCTATGAACATGGAATTATCTCCCCATTTACTTGTGTCATCTTCAGTCCCTTTCATCAATGTTTTGTATTTTTCAGGGTAGAGATCTTTCACCTGCTTGGTTAAATTTATTTCTAAGTATTTTATTTTTCTGTAGCTATTGTAAATGAGATTGTTTCCTTGATTTCTTTTCCAGATAGTTCACCGTTACTATATAGCAATGCTACTGATTTTTTTTTGTACTTCTAAACAGTACATTTTAAAGACATTCTCAACAGTTTTTGTTTTTTATTGGATAGGATGCAATCAGTAAGAAAAGTGCAGAGCCTTTCAAGTTCTAATGGAGAAATATGAAACTGAAAAAATTAGTATTAACAGAATCACCAAGGGGTGCTACTGATTTTTGTATGTTTATTTTGTATCCTCTAATTTTACTGAATTTGTTTATTAACAGTTTTTTGTTGTAGTCCTTAGGGTTTTCTATATTTAAGATTACGTCACCTGCAAACAGGGACAGTTTAACTTCTTCCTTTCCAATTTGGACGCCTTTTGCTTCCTTCACATACTAGGACTTCCAGTACTATGTTGAATAGAAGTGATGGGAATGGGTGTCTGTGTGTTGTTCCTATCTTAGGGGAAAAGCTGTCAATTTTTCACTATGAGTATGATGATGGATTTCCCATATAACCTTTATTGTGTCAAGGTACATTCCTTCTATGCCTAATTTGGTGAGAGTTTTTATCATGAAAGGTTGTTGAATTTTTTTAAATGCTTTTTCTGCATCTGTTGAGACCATTATATGATTTTTGTCCTTCATTCTGTTAATGTGGTATAGCACATTTATATATGGGTGTATGTTAAATCATCCTTGCGTTCCAGGGATAAATCCCACTTGAATATGGTGAATGATCTTTTTAATGTGCTTTGAGTTCTGTTTGCTAGTATTTTGTTGAGGATTTTTGCATCTATGTTCACAGGGATATTGGCCTGTGATTTCCTTTTTTTTTTTTTTTTTGTAGTATCTTTTTCTGAATTTTGTATAAGTGTAATTGTGGCTTCATAAAATGAATTTGGGGCCAGGTGCAGTGGCTCATGCCTGTAATCCTAGCACTTTGGGAGGCTCAGGTGGAAGGATTGCTTGAAGCCAGGAGTTTGAGATCAGCCTGAGCAAGAGTAAGACCCCATCTCTACAAAAGATAGAAAATTTAGCTGGGTATGGTGGCACATGCCCGTAGTCCCAGTTACTTGGCAGGTTGAGGCAAAAGGATTACTTGAGCCTCGGAGTTTGAGGTTGCAGTGAGCTATGATGATGCCACCACACTCCAACCCAGGAGAAAGAGCAAAACCCTATCTCAAAAAATAAATAAAAAATAAAATAAATTTGGAAGTATTTCCTATTCAATTTTTGGGAAGAGTTTGAGAAGCAAAGGTATTCTTTAAATGTTTGGTAGAGGCTGGTTGTGGTAGTTCACATCTGTAATCCCAGCAATTTGGGAGGCTGAGGCAGGAAGATCACTTGAGGCCAGGAGTTCAAGACCAGCCTGGGCAACACAGCAAGACATCATCTCTACAAAAGATTTTTAAAAATAAATAAATATTTGGTAAAATTCAGCAAGGAGGCTATTGGGCCCTGGGCTTTTCTTTGATTAATTTCTTTTTATTATTGATTCAGTCTTATTCACTATTGGTCTGTTTAGATTTTTTTTCCCTCGAGGCACCTGATATCAGATGTTTAGATTTTCTATTTCTTCATGATTCAATGTTGGTAGGTTGTATGTGTGTAGGAATTTATCCACTTCTTCTAGGTTACCAATTTGTTGGTGTATAATTGTTCATAGTAATCTAATATGATCCTTTGTACTTCTGTGGTATCAGTTGTATTTCTTTTTCATTTCTGATTTTGTTTGCATTTTGTTTTTTTTCCCTTAGTATAGTTAAAGGTTTGTTAATATTGTTAATCTATTCAAAACATCTCATTTTTATTCATCTTACTATTGTTTTTATAGTCTCTATTTCATTTATCTCTCCGTTAATCTTTGTTATTTCTTTTTTTTACTAACTGTGTGCTTAAGTTGTTCTTCCTCTTCTAGTTCATTGAGGTTTACATTAGGTTGTTTAAGATCTTTCTTCTGTTTTGATGCAGGTATCCACTGCTATACAATTCCTTCTTATAACTGCTTTTGCTGCATCCCCAAAGTTATTTTTTATATACATATAAACTTAGGGTAGCAGGACAGAGGGACAAAATTCTTTTGTTGTTTTGTTTTGAGACAGGGCCTCACTCTGCTGCCAGGGCTAGAGTGCCAGGGCATCATCATAGCTCACTGCAACCTTAAACTCCTGGGCTCAAGCAATTGTCTTGCCTCAGCCTCCTGAGTAGGTGGCACTACAGATGTGCACCACCATAGCCAGCTAATTTTTAAATTGTTTGTAGAGATGGGATCTTGCTATGTTGCCCAAGCTGGTCTTAAACTCCTGGCCTCAAGCAATCCTCCCCTCTCAGCCTCCCAAAGTGCTGGATTATAGGTGTGAGCCACTATGCCTAGCTATTCCCAAAGTTGTGTTTCCATTTTCGTCTCCAGATATTTTAAAATTTTCCTTTTAATTTCTCTATTGACTCATTATTTGTTTAGGAGCATGTTGTTTAATTTCCATGTACTTGTGAATTTTCTGAAGTTCCTCCTGTTATGGATTTCTGCTTTTATACCATTGTCATCACAAGAAGATACTTGATATGATTTCAATTTTTTTTTTTTTTGAGACAAGGTCTCACTCTGTTGCTGAGGCTGGATTGCAGTGGCATGATCATAGCTCACTGCAGCCTTCCCTTATTTTTTAAATTTCTTTGAGAGACAGGGTCTCAGTATGTTGCCCAGGCTGGTCTCCAACTCCTGGCTTCAAGTGATCCTCCTGCCTCAGCCTCTCAAAGTGCTGGGACTACAGGTGTGAGCTACTGCACCCAGCCTGATTCCAATCTTCTTAAATTTGTTAAGACTTGTTTTGTGGCCTAACATGAACTATCCTGGAGAATATTCCATGTGCATTTAAGAAGTATTAACATGTATTCTACTGCTGTTGGGTGGAATACTCTATGTATGTCTGTTAGGTCCATTTGGTCTAGAATTTAGTTTAAGTCTAATGTTTCCTTATTGATTTCATGTTTGATCTTTCCATTGCTTAAAGTGGGGTATTGAAGTTTCCTACTATTACTGTATTGCACCCTATCTCTCCCTTCAGATCTATTAATATTTGCTCTATATATTTAGGTGCTCCAGAGTTGGGTGATATATGTACAATTATTGTATCCTCTTGCTGAATTGACTGCTTATCATTATATATCTTATCTCTTTTTACAATTTTGACTTAAAGTTCATTTTATCTGATATAAGTATAGCCACTTCTGCTCTCCTTTGGTTTCTACTTGCATGGAATATTTTTCCATCCTTTTACTTTTGGTCTATGTGTGTCCTTACAGGTGAAGTGAGTCCCTTGTTGGCAATACATATAGTTGGGTCTTTTTTTAAAAAAGTCCATTGAGCCACTCATGTCTTTTGATTGGAAAATTTAATCCATTCACGTTCAAGGTAATTATTGGTAGGTAAGGGCTGACTACTGCCATGTTGTTAATTATTTTCAGGTTGTTCTGTAGATCCTTTGATTCTTTTTTCCTCTGTTTCTTTCTTCCTTTGTGATTAGAACTATGCTTTGATTTTTTTACTTTTAATTTTTTGTATATCTACTATAGGTTTTTCCTTTGTGGTTACCATGAAGCTTACAAAAACATCTTATAACATGCCATTTTAAGCTGATGACAACTTAACTTTGGTCACAAAACAAAAAAAAAGTTTACACTCTTATTCTAATACATGGCAACTGAACATTGGAAGATGCAGGTACTTAGTCCAGTCTTTGTAGACTGGCTTTGTCTGGAAATGCCCTTCACCAATCGGCCCATCCAGGAATTACAGTATGGTCCATGGGCAGGCTTGTTGCTGGAGTCCTTGGGCTGGCCGGCCTGATGCCTGGGTGACCAGGTGGGCTGGTCTGGAGACTAGATTCATTGGAGTAGAGCTATTGATTGGTTCTGCTGGGCCGACCCAGTCAAATGTCTATCTTTATGCAGTACCACACTGTTCCGATGACTTTTGTTGTAGCTTTGTCATAAGTTTTGAAATCAGGAAGTGTAAGCCCTCCCACTTTGTTCTTTTTCTTCAGGATTGTTCCAGCTATTCAGGGGCCCTTATGAATTTGATAAACTTGAGGACTGACTTTTCCATTTCTGTAAAAAAAAAGGGGGGGGCATTGGAATTTTGATAAAGATTACATTGAAACTGTACATCACTTTGGGTAGTAGTGATTGACTCTTAACAATATTAAGCCTTCCAGTCCATAAACATGAAAATACATCTTTAATTTCTTTCAGCAATGTTTTATAGTTTTCAATGTATAAGCTTTTCAGTTTCTTGGTTAAGTTTATGCCCAGGTATTTTATTATTTGGGGTACTATTGTAAATGGAACTGTTTCCTTAATTTCCTTCATTGCTTGTATATAGAAACAACTGAATTTTGTGTGTAGATCGTGTACCCTGCAATTTTGCTAAACTCATTTATTAGCTTTAGTAGTTTGCATGTGTGTGTGATCTTTGGGATTTTTCTATATATAGGAGTATGTCATCTGTGAACAGAGTTTTAATTCTTCCTTTCCAGTTGGATGACTTTTCTTTTTCTTACCTATCTTATTTGTTTTGGCTAGCATTTCCAGTAAAATTTTGAATAGCCATACTGAAAGTAGGCATCCTTGTCTTGTTCCTGATCTTAGAGGGAAAGCTTTCCCTATTGAGCTTTTCCCCACTGAGTCTGATATTAGCTGTGGGCTTTTCATGAATACCCTTTATCATGTTGAGGAAAGTTCACTCATAATGTTTTAAATATATAAGAGAAAATACACAGGATTACAAAGGAAACTATGTTGAAAATTATCAAAATATTAAAAGAACAGGTGATATAGTAATATGGGTACTTATTTATTAACATATTAAATAAGATATAGAAGCAGTTCTAATAACCTTCATTTTGAATTACCAATAAATACAAATGACATTCTCAAATATCTGCAACAACTGTAATGTGATAAGAAAATATCTGTGATTTTTATTCATGACTGTGGTTTGGTCCTGCTAATGTTACTATGGTTTACTGCCTTAATGGAAGGAAATACTCAATTTCAGCTACAGATTAGTGAAGAAAAAGACAAATTATTTCTCAACCAAATTCATGGGTCCCTGAATTCTATCCACTGGGATCCTGGATTAAGAACCCCTGAAGACCAGAGAAAATTGATAATAGAGAACATGGATGTGGCTGGGGTGGGGCTGGACAGTTGTGTCCAGCAAAGAGTTGGCCTTAGATGGGAGACAGTGTGTCCACAAGGACAGCAGCAAGAGCTTCTTGGAGGGAGCAAGGAGAATGAGGTTGTGTGCTAAGGGGTGCAAGAGGGAAGGGAGGACAGAGGTGGAGTAGATCAGTGACAAGGTGACAGGCTGGAGTCCCAGTGGGATCAAAAGTGGACCAGAAGCAGTGAACTAGAAAGACAAGGAGTTCTAGTCAGAAAGCAAAAACCTTGAAATAACCAGAATACTCTGAGAGGTCCTGAAATGTTGCCAGGTAGCAAGAAGACACAGTTTTTAGGATTGCCTGGGCAGGACTGCCTGGGCAAGACTGGAGAAAACTTTAAAGAGAGTGACATTTGAATTGTACTATTGATGTGATGTTTTATCTTCTAGATTCATTCTTTAGTTTTAAAAATATTTTAGTTTCTAAATTTAAAAAACTTTCAAATCCAGTAAAATAGTTCATGCATATAGTAAAATTTGTACTTAGCAGTTCACACTTTGTTTCACTGCTTTGGTTTTCAAGCAAGTGGCTATGTGGAATTTGTAGAATGACATTTTAACTCACTCAAATTGATTCTCCATCTTTACAATCACTGTGCTATCATTTATTTTGAATCCACTGTTTAAACACCGCCATGTGTGGTACCTTAGGCTATGGAGATGGGAACTGCCTCTACAGTGAGCCCACATCTAGAGTTCACTTCCAGAGTGAACACTTGTAGCTGAGTGGGCCTGTGTCCAAGGCTGACTCAGTAATAGGAGTTCTCTAAACTGACTTCCATGAAGAATATGCTATTTATTAAAGGATAAATAATTAAGGCTGTGCTAATTGAAGCATATAGATAATGAGATAACTCAACAGTAACTCTACAATTGTTTGAAACTTAGACCAATTCTACACATCTTGTTGATTTGTGAAAAATCATCTTCATTATCCTTCTTCCATCTTGGCCATCTCTCAGGAGGCTAGCAGGCCTTCTAGAACTACAGCTCCGGGGATCTGCCCCCACTGTTGCCCACAGGCAGGTTGTATCTAGCTGTGATATGGTTCTGCAGGGTCTGCCTGTCCTGTCCTAATTGCTCCTCACCCTGGCTCTGGTCCTAGTGCCCCTGGCCTGCCTTCTCGGTGTTTCACCTCCTGGAAGTAGTTGCCTATATATGAAATAAAAATGCTCTTGGACTTGTATTAAGGGATCTCCTGACTGTATTGTAGGGAGTTGGGTTGCACGGAGAGGATAGCATGGGCAGGACAAGAAGTAGGGGGTGCTGAGGAGGAAGTGCTACCAGGATAGGACAGGACAGGAGTCATGGGGTGAAGGAGGGAACAATGATGAAGAGGAAGAGTTGGAACAGGGTCATCTGACTTGAATTTAGAGGGGTATTTTCTTACTGCTCTTGGACCTTTTGCCCCATGTCTCTTCAGTGCCACAGGACGGTTCCCTTAAGCCTCCTAGTTGTTTCTCTACTCTGCTTCGCCTTTCCCCTCTCTTGCCCTCCAGAAATATACTCTCCCCCCGACAGTGAGAAACCCCCCAGATAAACTTATAGAGCTTTGATAGGTCAGCAAGGCCCAGACCCCCAGCTAGTGGCAGCCTTGAAGGCCCTGGGGGACCCACGAAGCATCACGTCTGCCGTCTCCCAGGCCCCAATATGTAATACAGTGCGGGTTGAGGAGGACTCGGGAGGTGTAGCTGCTCTGGTTAGAGAAAAATCTAAAAAGCCTCCCACAGTCCTCTGCCATCCCTCCTTCTCTCTCTGACTGGAATTGCAGTGGTGCACGTGGCGGGGTAAGCGGCATTTCCTCTAAGCCTGCGGTCCCCAACCCCCGCGCGTGGGCTGCAGACACCGGACTGGCACTGAACCCGGGCAGCACAGCAGGAGGCGAGTGAAGCCCGTGCACCCATGGCCTGCTCCTATCACCGCCTGAGTCCTGCCCCCACCAGATCAGCGGGCATCAGACCCTCACAGGAGCGCGCACCCCACTGCAGACTGCGCATGGGAGGGATCCCGGTCGCGGCTCCCCATGAACTCCAACGCCTGGAGCGGCCCCCCGGCCCCACCCCAGTCCCAGTCCGTGGAAAAACTGTCTTCCATGAAACCGGTCCCTTCTGTCAAAAAGGCTGGAGACTGCCCCTCTAAGCCACTCCCCATGACCACCCCCATTTCATTGTTCATTCTGCTGTCCTCGCCCTCCAAGGTAATACAGCTTTATAAAAGTCTCAGTGAAAATGTGAACCTCTTCACTTCTCTCCAACAAATTTATCATGTGCCCCTCACTTAAACACAATCCATTTCTCTCTTGCCACCAAGCAGCTTTCAGATGTTCCTTTTCCCAGTGTCTACCCAGATATCAGTTTTCTGTTTTCTAATCTGAAATCCCTGTCTTCAGAGTATCAAGACATCAGTTAATAAACTTGAAACGCTGGGTGTTGCAGTCATCTTAATTCTGAGAGCTCATCTTCACCTCAACAGGTGTAGTAGCAGACTTGGGTTTTCCCATGGAGAGGGCGGAGGGGCAGGCACATGCTGGCATCACGTTGAGTGTTTTCATAGCCCACGGAGAAGGCTGGCATGACCAGAGGCAGGCCGTACAACAAAAGTTCTACGCAACTCATGTCTTTGGCAATCAAATACTTTTCTTACCTTATTTTGCTGCTGGTGCTGTTATAAGGCTACTTGTTTCCTTCTGTCCCAGGCCTTCCAGATAAATAGGGCCACGAGAGACACTAATGGGGACCATTTTTACACACAGTTATAGCAAGCTCCAAGGTTCTTAGAGGAGATGCTTTGTGATCAAATCCTGTCCATTTAGCTCTCAAGGTAGAGTATCCTTCCTTAGTGTTCGGCCTGAGAGAAATGGGATGGTGTGGTGAGCCTGGGCATGAGTTCCTGGAAAGCCAAACTGTAAGCCCCAGGGCTGCCATGCTGATGATGCTTGAAGCCTGAGACCCTAATCTAGCAGATGAATCTCTGCTCGGGGCTCCAGATGGACTGTTTAGCCACAGACTGTTTTAGGGGCTCCTGGGGAGAGTGAACTGAAGACAGACAATGGGGGATTAGGAGGGGAGAATTCTCTAGTTCCAACCATGTTTCCCAGTTCTCACTGGTGGAAGGAGCTTCAGTTCTTAACAGCTGAATGAGCAATCTGGGGAGGGCAAGATCTAGCAGGTCCTGGTGGGCAAAAGCAAGGAGAAAACTTGAGAACAACCCAAATGTAATCTGGCAAATCGACTAAACAGACCAGAAGGGGAATGCAACAACAAAATAAGGAAAAAGGTCTTTATAATGTTGGCAGCTCACAAATTCTTTTGTATTAGAAGCTAGGCGATAGAAGATGGCAGAGGAGGAACAGCTGGATCCAGTTTGGGCCCATGTGTAAATCTTTCTATGTACAGAGGAGAGGAGAGGAGCAAGGGAAAGGAAGATGAAAAATGAAGGAGAGAAAAAGGGAGCAAGAATATGCAATGAGAGCCACAGAGAAGTGAAGACAGAAATAAAACAGAGAGAAGAAACAACAGTAAATGGAGAGAATAAGAAATAAGAAGAGATGAGAGCAAAGAATAAACACAGAAAGCAGAGCAGAATTAGGTGTGTGTAGGGGGAGGATTTTTTCTTCCCGGGCAAGTCTGGCTTAGGTGACCCTCTAGTGCTCTGTCAGCGCCCTCGACTTGCCTTCTGGCTTCATCACCTCTCATTTCGTCACGCACAGGAGTGCAAAGGGCTGACGCAGGTATGAAGGTGGCTAAGGGGAGGGACACTGAACTGGGGAAGAGGGGGTGAAGGGGGAAGGGGTAGGGTGCTTCCTCTTTCAGAGGAATCCCATGGTCTGAGTTATTCTCATTCATCACACACATTAAATGCAGCCCTCCACCCCACAAAACAGCACACAAGAAACCAGGTTCTGCTGAGAGCAAACCAGATTCTCCTTCATTTCTGTCTTCACCAAGGGCTGAGGCAGCAGGGGCGGTCCAGGAGCCTGGATTTTAACCTCCCACGTCTGCATGGACCTTTTCCTATACTCGCAACTTCCCTGCCTGCTTTCCAAATGTTTTTTTTCCTTCCCTGGGCATTTACATTACAAGCACCTTCATTTCTTATGCAACACGCCCAAGACACAGGTGCATAGACATCTGCTACAGCTCGGACGATAAGCGAGCTGTACATGCAAATCTGCGATTTTCCACAGCATTCGACAGCGCGGCCAGTCACGGGGGATCCCCAGGCAGGGCCTGCCCCTTCTGACCAGCGCGGGCCAAGAGCCAGGCCTGCGGACGCGCGGGCCCGTAGCGACCAGAGCCAGCGCGGCGTCGGCATGGCCCACCGCCCGCGTCCGTCGCGCCGACCCACGCTCACGCGCCTGGCTGGTTACCCCGCGAGTCATCTAGGGGAAAAGGTCTCGCTCCAGCACTCGCAGCACGGTCACGCCTCGCTCGCTGGACAGCTGCCGCCCAGCACTGAGACCGAGGCTAGCTCGCGGCCACCGCGGCCGCAAGACCCTGCTGCCGCGACACTTTCGACTGCAAGTCCCTCGGCTGTCGGCTCCCTCCTGCTTCCCAGCCTGCGGACCGAGCACCGGCGGCGGGGCCAACCGCGGGGAAGTGCGCGATCCGCAGCCCCACGCCCGCCCGCCCGCGCGGCCGCCGGGCATGGGCCCCGCCCGCTAAACGGGTGGACTCCTGCCAACGCCTGGGGCCTACACTGAAGGTGTCTGGGCGGGGAGGGGTCTGGGAACTTGTGGCACAAGCTGCTGGGGGCGTGCCCTTCTCCCGCTGGGAACACATCTCAGGATCTGGGATCGGTGTCTGGTTCAAACTCCAGCAGTTTGCCTCCTCCCTCCTTTCTCCAGCGGAGTGCAGGTGGTTTTTCTCTTTGGAGAGACATTAAGACCTCAAAGGGTGTGATTGAATTTGGCTATGCCAAATTAGATTCGGCAGGAGATTTAGGTGCCATGTGTAGTCCAGGAAAAATGTTATGGAGGTAAATATAATGTCCTCCACACGGACCCCTACGCCTAGTTATTGGAGTTCACAATAGGGAGACTTGAGAACTTGACGTGTGGAAAGAAAAGCGATCTCGGTACCTGCAGCCTGCGCAGCTTAACAGTGCCAAGGCGCCAGATTGGCTCGAGCTACAGATAGCTCAAATTTAATCTCGGCCTTTGTAAGGGGATGCTAAAATGGAATTTAAAGTCTCAGATTGCACTGAGGTCACTAAGGGAAGAGAACAAAGTATTTATGGAGAACTCCTCACATGCCAAAAAAGTTAGCACTCCTCTGCAGGACTTACAAAGGAGGGGGCTGGTGACTTTTTCAGAGTTGGCTCATTCCTATGATGATGCAAGAAGTTGAAGAGAGAAAAAGAGGATTTTTTTTGCAAAGTGTTATTGAAGAGCTGGGCATTGGAAAGTAATTTATTATTTTGAACAGGACCAAACTTAAAGAAGCAAGAATGTTCTTGGCTCTCAAAGTGAGTAAAGGACTTTTTGTTATCTAAGAGTAACCAAGAACTATGGGACCTACTTGTGACATCATGCAAGGGACAGAGGAACTAGGATTTTCCAGCGGTCCCCAATGTTTTTGGCACCAGGGACAGGTTTCATGGAAGACAATTTTTCCATGGAATGGGGCGGCAGGTGGTAGTGGAGCTCTGTGGCCCAGACCCTAATAATCCTGCTTTTTTTTTGGTTTGTTTTAGTGTTGGTGTTGGCTATAAAACACATTGGTGGTGCTTTAGACAAAAGTTTTAATGGGGTCTGTCGATTAGACAGAGTATCAACATTAATTTTTTTATTTTGATGGTTGCAGTGTGACTATGTAGGAGAGTGTTTTGTTTTGTTTTGTTTGGTTGGTTTTTGTTTTTTGAGACAGGGTCTAGCTCTCTCGCCCAGGCTGGAGTGCAGTGGCTCATCATAGTGCACTCACTGCAGGCTTGAACTCCTGGGCTCAAATGATCCTCCCACCTCAGCCTCCTGAGTAGCACGCATGGTAGGACCACAGGCGCACACCAGTACGCCCAGCTAGGTTTTTTTTTTTTTAGACATAGGATCTTGCTATGTTGCCCAGGCTGGTCTCAACCTGGACCCAAGCTATCCTCTCGCCTTGCCCTCCCAAAGTGCTGAGATTGCAAGCATGATCCATCAGGTTCAGCCAAGAGCATTTTTTTTTTAATGAAAATAGACATCGAGATATTTAGGTGTAATGAAGCATCGATTCTGCAATTTACTCTCAAGTGACTCAGAAAAACAATACATATATAGAGCATAAGTATTAGAGAGGGAAAACAATAAGGCAAATGGAGTAAACTGTTAACATTTAGGTAATGTGGCTGAAGGTTTATTCATGTATATTTGTACTATTCTAACTTTTCTTTAAATATGAAACTATTTCAAAATAATTCTATCTTTTTTCTTGAGACACAGTCTCATTCTGTTGCCCAGGCTACTAGAGTGCAGGAGCACCATCATAGCTCACTGCAACCTCAAACTCTGGGCTAAAGTGATCCTCCTGCCTCAGCCTCTGGAGTAGCTGGGACTACAGGTGCTCACCAATACTAGGCTACTTTTTCTATTTTTTGTAGAGATGGGGTCTCACTCTTTCTCAGGATGGTCTCAAACTCCTGACCTCAAGTGATCTTCCTGCCTCAGCCTTCCAAAGTTCTAGGACTACAGGAGTGAGCCACCATGCCTGGCCTTAAAATAATTTTAAAAAAGAAAAGAAAATAGGAACAAGTCCATGGTTGCTTGGAAAATCACTGGGATTCTAAGTTATTCTTATCTTCTTGCAAAATCTGTACTGTATTCACTCCAGCCTACTAACTGGGGGTGGGACAATATTGGTTCTCAACTTTTGGTTCTCTATGCCTTCATCATATTTATTCAACCTATATTTACGGTACACATATCATGCAAATATCAGCAATGAATGGAAAGGCAACATCCCCCACCCCCCGCTTTTTTTTTTTTTGAGACAGAGTCTCACTGTTGCCCGGGCTAGAGTGCCGTGGCATCAGCCTAGCTCTCAGCAACTTCAAACTCCTGGGCTCAAGTGATCCTCCTGCCTCAGTCTCCCCAGTAGCTGAGACTACAGACATGCGCCACCACGTCTGGCTAATTTTTTCTATTTTTAGTAGAGATGGGGTCTTCCTCTTGCTCAGGCTGGTCTCAAACTCCTGAGCTCGAGTGATCCTCCCACCTGGGCCTCCCAAAGTGCTAGGATCACAGGCGTGAGCCACCGAGGCTGGCCTGAACATCCCTATTCTTATAAGCTTCCACTCCAGTTGTAGAAGCAAAGAAAAAAAACAAACAAGAAACAAAATCTCCACAAAAAACATAAAAGCAAAATGACAGGAATAACAAAGAAAAACATGGTAACAAGATGGAGATGTCATGGGAGGCTATAAGTCTAACTGGGGTTCAAAAAAAGCATCTCAAAAGGTGATGCTTAAACTGAATCCTAATTGCCAAATAAGCCAATTGAGAGAAAGCCTGGACAAACTTTCCCTTCCAGCCAGAGGCACACTTAGAGCAGACAGGCCCCCGTGGCTTGAGTGGACAAAGGTGAGGCAGGACAGGCAGGTACAAGACACATCACACTGGGCCTTGTAGAGTTCTGGCAGAGTTAGGAAGCAACTGGAAAACTTTGAGCAGGGGAGCAACATGATCTGAATTGATTTTTAAAAATCACTCTGACTGCTCTGTAGAGAATACAGTCCAATGCCCTGATTAATTCCTTGTTCATCTCTGAGATTCAGTTTCTGCAACTCTAAAATGAAAGGGTTGGAGGAGCTGGTGCTTGCTCTTCCTAACAGTACCAACATTACAGAATGTTATAATTACCTTGAATCTGAAGGAGTCCTCTCTGGGTGCTGGCCCCATTTATTCCCTGCTGTGCCCATACTCCTCTGCTCTTTAATTTGATCTCCCTGGTTGGGCTCCCCTTCAGATCCAACTGAGGAAACAGGTGCCCGCTGCTGCAGGATCTGCCACTGGCTAGTGTTTGGGATAAAGGCAGGTAGTAATCGATGGAAGCTCAAAGTGCAGCTGGCATCCTGACCCACAGGCAGCTTTATTCCAAGTCATCTGAAGCACAGTCCCTCCATCATTCACTGCAAGCTTAATTGGGAAATTCCTTGTGATTGCTGCATAAAAAAAACCATGTCTTGGTAATGTTAGCCAATTATACAAGAAGACAAAAAATCAGGAAAACCCCAGAGTCTCAATACAGGCAGATGTGCTGTCCAAAGGAAAAGGAAAAAGAAGTACTAAGTTTTTGTGATGAGATTATTCAGTATACGAAGAGAGATCTCCCAACAAATTAACAACAAATGCTGCTTTATATGCTGCCTAACACTATTGACATCTCTCAAAGAGAAGTTACCACCAAATCATAATGCTACTCCCTCTTTACATTCAAAATTATTTCAAAATAATTTTTTAAAAAGAAAAGAAAATAGGGACAAGTCCACAGTTGCTTGGAAAATCACTGGGATTTCAAGTTATTCTTATCTTCTGGCAAAATCTGTACTGTATTTACTCCAGCCCACTAACTGAGGGTGGGATAATATTGGTTCTCAGCTTTTGCTGCCTTCATTATATTTAAACAGCATAAATGTCCCATGGTTCAATTCACTAGCCTCTTTTCTACGTATACTTACTCCCTAGATGAACTCATTCAAGAGATGGTTTAGAAATAATTATAAATATAAATAAGCAAATAAATTACACTGCAAAACTTCCACTTCTAGAAAGCTGAAATAGACATACTTTGCTCTACTCCTCTATAAATACAACTAAAAACCCTAGGCATGTATGTTAAAAACAAACAAACAAAAAAACATGAGAAGGCTCTGAAAGGTGGAGAAAAGGTAGACTGGCCAAGGACCATAGGATCCAAGGAACAATATGGTGGTTAGGTTAGTCCCATGGGCTTTCTTTTTGCCTCATATATCCCAGATTTGGAGCTGAAGAAGCCAGCAAATGAGAAATTCCAATGAGCACAGACAGTAAATAAATAATCAAAAAACCCAGCCAACTCTCTATATAAAGGACGAGGAAAGTGTCAACCTACCAAGACCGAAAACTTTTAGACAAGAAACACTCTACCATAGTCAAATATAACAGGAAAAGCAAAACAAAACTATAGTCTCACCCACTCATGCAAGCAAAGGCTAAGTGGAAATCTTAGACTTGTACCCTCATAATTCTTTAATGAGGTGTCTCAGAACTTCTGCTGTGGTAGTGTTACCTCCTGGGGTTCTTAAGCTCCCAAGCAACGGAAATCTACAGGCAGCCAAGAATTTTCCCAGACAAGGTTTTATTGGGGCTTATGCTATAGCACAAAGGAGACCATGCAGGAGTTAAAAGAGCATCACTATAAGTGCAGGGTGGCACAGTAAGAAATCATGTTAGCATGTACATCCCATGATCAAAAAAAGGCAGATAAGCCCGTCCTGGGGCAGGGAGTTTAGTTGTATAATGAAGCAAGTGGTCATAATCAGTTGTTTTCCTGGTATTGTGTGTATGCGGATGGAATGGTTGACTGCCTTAGGTAAGATTTATGATGAAAAGTTGCTTATCTTAGCTTCTTCAAATAGCTGAGCTGGATGGTGCAAGGTCTCGTGGTTAGCAGCCATGAAATATGTCAGTGGAGTTAGGGCCAAGCCCATTCCTACTTTGTCTCAGTAGAGTCGGAGAAGGCCAAGTATGGTCCAATGTTGTTGGAATAGTAACGTCAAACCTTGCTGCTAGGTTAAGATGGATTTGCTTCCACTACAGCTTTCAGCTCATCATTATCTACCTTGGTCTCAGGTAGCCCACGTGGCTCATTTTCAAGATTAAAATCACCAGAACAGAACTTCTCAAACCACAGAACTACTGTGCGTTCATTAGCCATATCCTTACCAAACACTTCATTGATATTTCCAGCTGTCTGTGCAGCACTGGTTCTATGACAGAACTCATATTCGAAAATAACATTAATTTTTTGACTTATCCACATTTCATAAAAATTGCTCTAAAAAAAATGTGAATGATAATCACAAGCCAAAACATGCATTTGAAAGACTGAGGATATACCTTCACAATAAAAATAAAACAAGAAGTGCCCAGGTGAAATGTCAGAGATATCAACCTTGAAACTTAGTACTTAAGGAGATCGGACATTTCATACTTAATAACCTGTATATTCAGGAGCCTTTCATCTGAGCTGGCTGGCGATAACTCACCTATCCCCAACCATTCCTACAGTCTCAGTGAAACCATGTGGGAAGACTTGACTTCCACCCCCACCTGGCAGTAATAAACTGTCCCTCCCATCCCTGTTTAGTGGTGTCAGTGGATGCCTAGTGCAAAGATTTTCACCCTGGTAGAGTGGTGTCAAAGAAGCCAGTTCAAACAGAATATGTAAATAAGATCCAGAGATTGCTAACACAATACAGTATAAAAAATATCCAGGTTTAAACAGAAAATCACTTGTCACACAAAGATCGTGGAAGACCTCAAACTGAATGGAAAAAGATAATCAACAGGTGCCAAAACCAAGATAATAGAGATGTTACCATTAGCTGACAAAGACTTTAACGCAGCCAAGATCAAATGCTTCAATGAGCAATTACTACCATACTTAAACACACAATAGCCCATCGAAGTAAGGTAAGTAATATAACGTCTCAGCAAAAATAGCAGATATAAAGAAGGACCAGATGGAATCTTAGAACTGAAAAATATAATAGCACCATCAAAAAACTTTTAAGATAGGCCGAATAGCTCCTGCCCTACTAGGTTTCCTTGGTCCTAAAGCACCAGCTGCCTTTGCCATGACCTCAACTCTTACCATCCCCAGGCACCTCAGCCTCCCCCAGAGTAATGGTCAGGTCCCACATGGCTACAATTGCATCCCTGTCAGAGAGCCGCTGCAGCTACAATTCCAGGTCCACCCTGAGAACCCTAGGGACTTGCTGGTTGCCCCCAAAGCTAACCCAAGGGCTGAGTAACCTTAAGTTCTGCTCTCTTGATGTAAAAGTTATACCTTCATTAATGAGTAAGGGATGTGGAACAAGGTGGAGAATCTTCCTTCCTACCTTACACTACTAAGACAAGTACATTGAGTCACTGGCACCACAAATCAAGAGGAACATGGATGGGACATGCTGGGCTCATCCTAATGGTGGTTCATGTTTGGACACCATGTCATTTGGGATGTTTAGGCTGCAGAGGAGAAGGCTGGGCAAGCCAACAATTATCATACACCAACAACACAGAAATAGTTCCCTAAAATGATTTCAGGGAATAATGAGTGCTATGAAGAAAACGGAACAGGGCACAGTGGGTAGAAAACGGCTGAGGAAAGGGACCTTTCTGGTGGGTAATCATAGAGCTGAGGTTTACATGATGAGAAGAAAGCTGGGGGAGCGGGTGAGCGCTCCAGAGAGAAAAGAACTCCTTCCAGCATGCTTGACACACTGAGGAAATAGCAAAAAGGTGAGAAGGGCTATGACAGAGTAGACAAAGGAGGGAACGGTGGGGGAAGATGCCAGAGAAGCAGCCAAGGGCCAGATCACGTAGGGCCGTGAGGCTATGGTAAGGGTTTTGAATTGCACTAGAGACCACCAAAAGGTTTTAAGCAAGAAATTTGTTCTTTGGGGTCACTTTCCCTGATTTGTGAGGGTAGAAGGTAAAGTAGGAGGCAGATCTTTTAGGAAGATGGGGCCACAGACCAGGTGAGACGTGATGGTATGCCAGGCTAAAACAAGGTCCTGGAAAAGAATCCATGCCCTAATCCCTGGAACCTGTGAGGATTACCTTATATGGCAAACACTTTGCAGATGTAATTGTTTTAGGATATTGAGATGAGGAAATTATTTGGATTATTCAAATGGACTCTTAAATGCATTCACAAGCATCCTTGTAAGAGAAGCAAAGGGAGACTTGACACAGAAGAGAAGGAGGCAATGTGACCACAGAGACAAAGATTGAAGTGATGTGGCCATAAGGCAGGGAATGCCAGCAACCACTAGAAGCAGCTAGAAGAAACCAGAAAACGATTCTTCCCTAGAACCCTTACAGGGTGTGTGGCCCTGCCCACACCTTGATAGTGGACTTCTGGCTTCTAGAACTGTGCAACAATAAATTTTTCCTGTTTTCAGCCACCAAGTTTGTGGTGATTTGTTACACCAACCACAGAAAATAAACACAGGTGGCTTTGAGTAGGGTTTTAGCAGTGCAAGGGTCAGAAGTGAATGGAGTCAAGATATATTTTTGGAGATACAACCGACAGCACTTAATGATGTATGTGGTTTGGGTGTCACAAAAGGAAAAGAGTTAAGGCTGATTCCCAGGTTTTTGGTCTGAGCAAGTGGGTGGATGATGACTTTGTGTTTTGAGATGGGAGAGGGGACAGGCATTATTAAGTGTTATATGTTTGCCATAGTTATGTTTGAAAAAATATCAGCTAGCACGTGTCAGTGCTGTCTACATGCCAGGCACTATCCTCAGTTCTGTACATGTATTAAGTGTATTAACTCAGTTAACCATGGAAATATAGCCGAGCGGTTTTGTATGTATGTGCATGTGTGTGTGTGTGTGTGTGTGTGTGTGGAGCTCAAAGAGAGCTAGGCTGGAAATATAAAGCTGGGAGCCCTCATACTTAAAGCCACGGAACTTCATTAGACCATCCAAGAAGAGAACATACCCAGAAGAGAGAACACTTGGTCCAGATCCTGAGCCAGAGTACACTTCATCAGTTGGTGGGACAGACAGGAGGATTCAAAAAATGCAAGAAAGCCAGCGAGGAGGGAGGAAAACCAGGAGCTAGTGAAGTCACAGAAGTCAGACTGGGGGGAAAAGTGCGGCGGGCCATAAGGATGAGGAGGAAGAGATCTACACACTCACAAGCTGTTTAGGGAAGAGAAGTAGAGAGAAGCAACCAGGGCACTTAGAGAACATCGCGGTCGCAAGCGCCCTTGAGAAGCGCCACTGCAGCGGCCTGGGGAAGAGGGAAGCTCCATTGCAGCCATTTGAAGAGAAGAGAATGAGAAGTGAGAAGGAGCCCACAGAGACCCAGGCAACTTTTCGGAGGAATTTTGATGCCCACAGAGACCAAGGACCACAGCAGGTGGGGCCTCTGCTGCACAGCGAAGGCTCTAGCCGCCTTTTGAGGAGGCTGACGCTGCGGTACGTTGGCTTACCAGTGAGGGGGAGTCAAAGGTGAGTGCAAACTGGGAACTGAGGAGGCAAAGTCCCTGGACAGGCTGGAGGCACTGGGGTGGGCGCCCAGGAGGGCTTGACCCTACCTTCCCTCAAGGCCTCCGGTTTCAAAAACAATCCAACCACAACTCCCCGCGACACCCGTGGACAGCTCGCGCGGAGGAACCGGGCTTCCCGGCAGCCGTTGCGCGGCCGGCCACTGCGCAAGCGCGAGCCTTCGGCGCCCTCCCGTCGGGCCCGGGCCCCAGTTCCGGGCTGGAGCCACCGACGCAGAAGGGGACGGTTTCATCTTAAAAGAGAAACGGCGGCGGTGCGCGCGAGGTGGACCCCGGTCCTCCCGCAGCTCTCCGGGCCTGCGCGCGAGCTCGGGGAGGCGCAGGCGCAGTCAGGGTGAGGGCGGGCGGGGGCGCGCAGGTAAGGCCGCGGTGGTGTAGGCCGGGGGCGGGGGGTGTCGCGGCCGGACGTCTGGACGGCTTGGGAGCTGCCGTCGGGATGGGTCCGTTGTGTGCATTGTGAGTGTTACGTGGGTCGGCCCAAGATGGGGTGGCGGGCACCTTCAGACCTCTGCCCCGACCCCATCCCCGCTGGACCCAACGATGAAGAGCACCCCCAGGTGCACACCGGGACACGTTCCCTCCCTCCCCTATAAACCGGTGAGGGCCGATGCCCTCTTCAAGATGAAGTGTCTGTGTCCCCATCCCAGTTGAAATTTCCCCACGAAGGTCTCACACCCCTTCCTTGGGTTGAGGGCCCAGGCCTTTGTTCTGACTTTGATTCTGTCCACTGACCTCCCACCTGACGACCCGAATATGAGGAGCGGTGGTTTGGCCCCATACCTGCTGCTGCTATTAAAATAGTTTAGTCCTGACCCAATTCACTGATGAGAAAACTGAGGCCCTAGAGGCGGGTGGAACCCACGTCTGGGACCCCACAGTTCTGGGGTCCCTGATGACATACATGTCTCTCCCACCCTCCAGGCCCTGGTGCACATGGCTTCCTCCCCTGCAGCGGACTTGTCTCATAGGCGGAGGGAGAAGCGGCGCCAGCTGGATGCGCGCCGCAGCAAATGCCGCATCCGCCTGGGCGGCCATATGGAGCAGTGGTGCCTTCTCAAGGAGCGGTTGGGCTTCTCCCTGCACTCGCAGCTGGCCAAGTTCCTGTTGGACCGGTTAGGGGCCCGGGATGGGGTTCTGGGGAGGCGACCCAGGCAGCAGCCCTTAGCGCCCTCTCCAGGGCCAAGTGCTGCCGCAGCTCCTTTCTCACTTCAGCAGGAGGGCCTATGTGGTTTGTGGTCTTCCAGGGTCCTATTCCCCTCTTCGTGGTCCAAGCGAATAGGGTGCCATTAGGGCTGGCCCCTCACAGGTGTGAGTGCCCAGGGCAGAGGGTGGTGGCCACCTGGGCCCTGAGCTGACCTGCCTCTTCTTCTGCTGGCAGATACACTTCTTCAGGCTGCATCCTCTGTGCAGGTAGGCAGGGGATGGCTGAGGCTAGGAGCAGGAGGGAAGAGGGGCAACAGGGAGACCCAGAAACACTCTGTCCGAGTGGGTTGGATCAAGGGGAGCCCTGAGTGAGTTTGGGAATGGAGGGGTGAGTTGCGGAGCCCAGAGTAGTTTGATGAGGGCAGCCTCTGGGGAGGAAACGATATATCAGGACCTTGGGGGATCTGGGCTTTGAAGAATAATAAAAGACTGGGGCTGAGATTGCCCAGGAGTTTGGGGGGTCAGGGCTGTTGGATATGGCTTTTCAGGGTGAGAGAAGAAGGCCTCCCAACTCAGCCTGACTGCTTCCCCCACCCTTCCAGGTCCTGAGCCTTTGCCCCCCAGCGGTCTGCAGTATCTGGTGCTCTTGTCTCATGCCCACAGCCGAGAGTGCAGCCTGGTGCCTGGGCTTCGGGGGCCTAGGGGCCAAGATGGGGGGCTTGTGTGGGAGTGCTCAGCAGGCCACACCTTCTCCTGGGGACCCTCTCTGAGCCCTACACCTACGGAGGCACCCAAGCCAGCGCCCCGTCCACATACAGCCAGGAGAAGTTGGTGCCCAGAGGCCAGGAATGGGCAGGAGCCTGCAGGTAGGCTGGGGAAAAGAAGGGTTGTGGAGAAAGGGGAGGAAAAAGATTTCCTATTTTCTGTATCTCAGAGCCGTGCTCTCTAAAAATGATCCTTTCTCAGTGGAAAAACTCTATGCTGACAAGGAAATGTATCCTCAAATATATTGTTAGGTATAAAAAACAAAACACAGAACAGGGTGTATGGTATGCTATCGTTGGTGGAAAATAAAAATAAGAGGGAAAAGAGTATATATTTCTATGTACTTGTGAATGTATCTAAAAGATCTCTGAAAGGGCACATAGGAAACCAGGTTGCCTGTGGGAAGAGCTCGATGATAGGGGGACAGTATTAGAAGGGAGACTTTTCACTGTGTACTTTTTATACTTCTATTTTTTGAACCACGTGACTGTGTCATCTCTGAAAACACCCTCTTCCATTCCAGTAGCCTTTGCCCCCCTCATCTCCTTTTTAAGAGTCTCCCATCACTTCGGACCTTAGAACTCTACCTGTTCTGATCCCTTGAGCCCAGAGTTCCTGCCCCTTTGACCTTGCCTGTGCCAACAGGTTTGGAATCTGAGCATAATGAGAGGACTCAAGAGGCCAGGTTGCCCAGGTGAGGATGCAGGTAGGAGGGACAGGGTGGACCTGCATGGATAGTGGGGGTGAGGGAGTAGGACCTCAGGATTGCCTTCTTTGGGCCTGCAGGGGGGTGGGACCCCCACCAGAGACCTTCCCACCCCCAGGAGAGGAAGAGGGTGAGGAAGAAGAGGACGATGAGGATGAAGAGGAGATGCTCAGTGATGCCAGCTTGTGGACCTACAGCTCCTCTCCAGATGAGCAAGTTGGGGTTCAGGAAGGGTGCTGAGCAGAGCCAGAGAGGGAGGAGGTGGCTGGCCTGTCAGTTCAGAGCTTTGCAGACTGGAGGGATGGGTTTGTTGGTGGGGAAGGCAGGGTTGGTTTGGGGGAAGGCGGAAAGAACTGCAGGCTTTGAACTGAGTGGGTGGCAGGGGCGAGGTCAGGCTGGGCGAGACTGAAGGCCGAAAGCAGGTAAGAGTGCAGAGCATGGGTGGGGGTAGGGTTGTTCCGAGTTTGGGATCTTCTCAGGTTAGCAGCTCAGGTTGAGCTGGGGGCCGGCTGGGTGCCCAGAGAGATAATGCCCTCCTCCTCTTTGTTTCCTTTCAGCAGTGAACCAGATGCCCCCAGACCACCCCCATCCCCTGTCGCTCACACACCTAAGGAGGGGGAGACACCACCAGCCCCTGCAGCTTTCTCCACTCCTCTTGCTGTGCCGTCCTTGTCAGCATCCTCATTGGGTTCCGGGGCTCTTCTGCCTGTGGAAGTTGAGGGACAGCCGGAGCTCACTGGGACCTCTCGAGCAGCCCAGCAGACTGAGCTCTTGGCCAGGTAACCAGATGGCTGAGACAGAGAGGGCTAGAATTCCCTGGGATGTGGCCCTCCCTCAAGGCCCTCTGCTCCCTCTTTGCTGCCTGTAGCACTGGGAGTCAAGCCCAGTCTGCTCCAACTCCAGCCTGGGATGAGGACACTGCACGGATCGGCTCCAGGAGAATTAGGTAGGACTTGAGGACATGGGACTCTGAGGGGGTGGGGCAAGAGGAGAGAGGAAGAGGAGAATAGACCAGAGTCATTCTGCTCTTCTCCATTCTCCTCCCCAGGAAAGCTGCCAAAAGAGAGCTGATGCCTTGTGACTTCCCTGGCTGCGGAAGGATCTTCTCTAACCGGCAGTATTTGAATGTGAGGGGCACAGGGTGGGGCCTGTGTAGCTGCTAGGATAGGGGACAGGGGCTGAAGGAGAAGCTGAGGAAAAGGAGCCTAAGGTATGGCAGGGCTCAGAGCCAGGCAGAGGAGGGTTAGGGTGGACATGCAGAGCTTTCCTGTAATAAATAACCACTAAACCAGACAACTGGTAGTTGAGGCAGAGAACCAAGCCTCAGGCACACACAGCCACTGCCTGCTACTGCTTGTCGCATGGACCCTCCGAGGACCACACAGAGATGATAGTGGCGTTCATCAGGCTCCCATGGGTGCTAATGACAATTCTAGGCACTTGACACGTATTAAGTCTCTTGATCATCACAGCATCCCTATGGAGTAGGTGCTGATATTATTCCCATTTTGCAGACTGGGAAACTTAGGTACACAGAAAGGTTAAGCATCGCCTGAGGCTCCTTAGCTAGTGTGTGGCAGTGCTAGGGTTCTGAACCTGGTGGCCTGGCTCCAGAGTCCACGCTGAGGCCTCACCATGCCAGCTTGAGTGGGTAGTCCAAGAGCAGGAGGCCCGGGAGATGGTCCTGTCCCCAGCCTCATTGCATGAGACGTTTGAGGCATAGAGCAGGAAGGGCCCAAGCCTCCAGTCAGCCAGAGCCTGCGGCAGGGCAGGTCCTGAGGCTGGGCAGGGCCACAGACCAGGGGCATGGGGAGGTGCGAGTGGACAGCCCAGGGGCAGCGCCACCTGCAGCAGCGACATAGAAAGGAATCAAGTCCTGGAGTGACAGACAGTGAAGCTCTGGGCTGAGAAGAGCATTTGGCAGGGGCAAATTGAACATACTGGAGGAGACTGAGGCAGCCCCCAGAGATTTAACTATGGAAAAACGGGATTATGAAAAAGGGGACAGCCCATGCAATTTAGTGAGCTGGGGTAGCAAATTAGGTTAAACAAAAAGAAACACTTTGCATTAGGGAGTTAAGATTGAAGAACCTGTTACCTTAAAAAAAAGTATTCTAGGTTGAGAGCGTGTGTGTGTGTGTGTTTCCAAAGTAGATTTAAAAGAAAATCATATATGTGTATACATAAAAAAAATATATATATATATACCTATAGTGAGCTATTAGTAAAAAGTAGATAGTCTGGGAGATACTGTTGTATATTAATACTGACACCAAAGAGGATAATCACAGTCACCCAAACTACTTTCCCCTCTCGGGCTGGCAGTTAATGCGTGGGTATGTGAACCAGGAGTGTCACACGGAGTGGCACTTTGTACAGGGAACATGATAGGACATTGCAGGGTAGGGTGTGACAGGAGGTGAGATAATGGAAGTCCAGAGCAGAAAAGGGTGAGGGCAGAGTTCAGTGGTCAGGACGGGACGGATGTGGTGCTCCTGGTGTAGGTGAGGACCTGGGCCAGGATGCCATGAGTGGGCCCTGACAGGGAGAACTGCTGGGGCCTAGGGGATAGGACGGGGGCAGAGGAGCCTGCCTGCCGGGTCAACTTAGTCGGTCTCCCTGGGGAAGGCAGCTATCCTTTTGCCTCTTCTCTCCCTGCCACCCATTTCCTCCCCTAGCACCACAAGAAGTACCAGCACATCCACCAGAAGTCCTTCTCTTGCCCAGAGCCGGGCTGCAGGAAATCCTTCAACTTTAAGAAGCACTTGAAGGAGCACATGAAGCTGCACAGTGGTGAGTGGTAGAATTCCACCTCCCTCCGTGGGGCCCTTCACTCTCCCCTGTGGGGGTCCTGTCACCTCCCCCTCTGTGGGTTCCATCACCTCACTCTGTGGGGCCCTTCACCTCCCTCTGAGGGATGACTCTCTCTCACTCATCCCATATTCCCTGTGTTTTGAGCACCTGCTTGCTTGAGACTGTTCTAGGTGCTGGGTGCAGCGGCGAACAAGGCAGGCAGCCTAAGCCTTGCGAGGTGTCCACTCTAGTGATACAGGGCTAGGAAGACATGTGGAATCGGGAAAGGAAGAGAGCGTGAGGGAGGAGTTACTGTTGTAGAAAGAGAAGATGGTTTGAGCAAAGACCTAAGTGAAGCGAGGAGTGGAGACCTGTACCCTACAGTTGCGGGCAGCACACGTGGGAAGGCCCTGAGGTGGCGTCTGCATAGCGTGTTCCAGGAACAGGGAGGAGGCCAGGAGGTGAGAAGGGAAGGAAGAGCGGTCACGTAGGTGGTGGGTACCTCCGAGACCACTGCTAGGATGGCTTGGCTCCTGCTCTGAGTGAGACAGGCATCATCACAGGGTCTGGAGCAGCAGAGGGACAGGGCTGACTTGCAAACACTGTGGCTGCTGTGTGAAGAACGGGGACTGCAGATGGACGGAACCAGGTGCTCAGCTGCAAGGACACTACAGAGGTGCGCACGCAGGCAGTGATGGCAGCCTGGATTTGCTGGTGGCAAGCGAGTCAGTGAGAAGTGGCCGGAGGCTTGCATGTGTGCACATGGAGCCAGGAGGACGGAATCTGGCCACTCATGGTGGGGCAGGCAGGGAGGAGCCAGGGGTGACTCAAGAGGATTCTAGCCTGGGCATCTGGGCAGAAGATGATGGGATTTCCTGAAAATAAGGGGGAAAGCAGGCTTGGGGAGAGGGAAATTTGATTCGAGATATGCTAATTAGAAATCCCAGGAGATTTGAAGCTGGAATCATGGCAGGGGAGATGTCAGGCAAAAATATAAAGGTGTGTGTCGTGAGCATACGGGTGTCACTTGGAGCCATGGGGCTGGAGTGTCCCTGCACAGAGGGAGTGAGGGTAGGTAGAGGAGAGGTCTGAGAGCAGCACACCCACCATTGCAGGGCAGCCCAAGCAGGCAGTGAAGAAGGGAAAGAGTGTATCTGCGGAACAAAGGGCAGAAGGTACTCCAGGGCAGGGCGGAACCAGTGCTAGCACCACAGACCAATTAAGGTGAGAATGAGAACAGGCCACCAAATGTGGCAGTGGGGAAGCCATCTATGACCAGATGACAGGATGGCACACACGAGGTGCAGTCGAACCATGGGGGTGACACCCAGCAATGGAGTGCGTTCAAGACGGAATGGGGCTGAGGAAGAGGAGACAGTAGGTCTGGACAATTCTTTGTGGGGTTTTGCTGTGAAAATGAGCAGAGAAATGGGGTCTTGGCTGGAAGCCTGTGGGTTTGGGGCACAGAGGTGGGAATGATTCATAGAGGGAAGGCTTGCTGATGCCAGGGCAGGATGGGCGACCTCAGATGAAGTGGGGTGGTTCTTAAGGGGCTTGGTGGAGGGCAGCCCCAGGAGAGCAGTTTGAGTATTTATGTGTGCAGGCACAGATGCAAGTTGCCTAGTGGATTTGGTGGGCAGAGGATGGGGGCGTTCTCTTCTGGTTTGTTCTGTCTTCTTGGTGACTTAAAAATGAGAGCATTGCTGAGCGAGGATGGTGGGCTGGAGGAGGCCAGTGGAAAGAGAAGTTGGTGTGAAATGTCTTCTGGATTCTAGAAAGTAGAAGTAGATGAAAGGAGAGGCCAAGGGGGAGTTTGTACCCCCTCGGCACACACAGGCAGGCCTGGAGCAAGACCAAGGGTTGTGTTTATCCTGAGCTGGGCTTTAACCAAGCAGGTACAGCTGAGGGAGGGAGAGGGGCAGGAGATTGGTAGTGCGAGTGAAGGAAAGCCACAGAGACAGCCTTGGAAATGGACCTGAGAGGGGATGGGGGGGGTGGGGAGGGAAACCAGTGGGGCCAGTGAACTGGCCCTGGGATGATTATAGCAGGACAAGCTAGGACGCCCTGGCTGGAACCAGAATGCTTGAAATTGCGGTTTCCAAGTGGTGCTGTGCTTGGGTGGGACCTGGGAGTGGTGGCTGAGGGTGCTGGGGCATGAGGTCAGTGAAGTCAGAGAACAGAGGGCCAGAAGGCTGAGCAACAGTGGGAGTAGTGGCAGACAGGAGTAGAGGGCCTGGGGCCAGAGCCGTGTGGATCGACGGGGAGTAATGGGGACCAAGGGACGAGAGGCTGCAGATGTGAGTGTGGGGTGGGGGGGTCTGCTGGCCGGGTCTTCAGAGAGGTGGTGGTGGAGGTATAAAGGACACCGTGAGAAGCAAAGACACTTTCTCTCCTGTAGGCCCTGAGGGTGTAGGAGAAAAACCACAGCAGCTCATAGGAGCTGCTGGTGCTGCACTGACCACAGGCAACAGGCTGTTGCTGTTGGAACTAGTAGGGAGGGCAGGTTCAGGGAAAAAGGAGAGGGGATTGGCTACCTACAGACAGACAGTTCCACAGGCCACTGATGGGGGCTGGGACGGTGGAATAGGCAGGATGGAATGGGTGGATGATTCCAGGTGCCAGGGACTGTCCTTGGGCCTTGGACTTCATTCTTAATTCCTGTCCCTGACTCCAGGCTTCTGCTTGGCTGTGCCCGGTGCCTTCAGTCCGCACATAAGGACCCAGCTCTCCATTCCTTGCATCTCCTATGGCGGAGAACCAGCTTAGAGACTCAGATGCAGGGAGGTGCACCTCTGCTGGGAGTTCCATGGTTTGGGCAGGGTTGAGGGGTGACAGTAATGAAGTCTTTTGGCTGGGTATCACAGTCTCTGTGTTCATATCTCCACTGTCACGACCGTGTCAGGTGAAGGAAGTCCAGACAGGCTCCATGATTTGGACAACTAATTAGAACCCAGGCCTCCTGACATCTAGTACCGGTGCACTCCTGTGGGGGATGGGGGATGGTGGGTGGGTGGGCTGAGGAGGGGCCCCAGGCTGGGGGTGGATACTGGAGTGTCCTTCATATGCCTGCAGACACCCGGGACTACATCTGTGAGTTCTGCGCCCGGTCTTTCCGCACTAGCAGCAACCTTGTCATCCACAGGCGCATCCACACTGGAGAAAAACCCCTGCAGTGAGTGTGGGAGACTGGGGTCTGAGGGCCAGGGACCAGAGGCCAGTGGGGAGGAAGTGGGGTCCAGGAGCCAGGCAGGAAGGACACCCAGGCAGTGGGAAGCAGAAGGAACTCCTGGGGAAGTCAAGATGGGCCGAGGCCTTTTCCTTCCCTCCTCTGTCCCTGGCTCCAGGTGTGAAATATGCGGGTTCACCTGCCGCCAGAAGGCCTCCCTGAACTGGCACCGGCGCAAGCATGCAGAGACGGTGGCTGCCTTGCGCTTCCCCTGTGAGTTCTGCGGCAAGCGCTTTGAGAAGCCAGACAGTGTTGCAGCCCATCGTAGCAAAAGTCACCCAGCCCTGCTCCCAGCCCAAGAGTCACCCAGTGGCCCTTTGGAGCCTTGTCCCAGCATCTCTGCCCCGGAGCCTAAGGGGTCCAGGCCCTGTCTATCTCCTCAGGCTGCAACCCTGCTCCCTCTGCAATAAACTCTTCTGTGGCTTTGGCTTTGGGGAACCAGACCCCAGGGACAGAAAAGGAGCAAGGAGAGAGCCCAGATGCCTGGTCCCCTGGAACTAGGGTGATGGGGAGTACAGGCTGGGGGCAAGACTGGGATCTAGGGGAGCTGGACTACTTTAGTCTTCCCAAAGGACAGAATAAACAGAGTATTTTACGTGGGCATGTGTGGGCAGAACGAGTATTTTGGCACCTGAAGTGCAGGAACCTTGGATCTATTAGAAAGCAGGCTCCACTAGAATGTGCTAGAATGCAGCATAGGTGCAGGCCCTGTTCCTCTCTCTGGAGGCCCTCACCTGCTCTGACCCTGAGGGGCCAATTTTCTTTCCAGGCTCACTTTGGCACTTTGCAGCCCTTTCCTGTGGAGTAGGACACCCACCCTCATATTCAAGTAGAGCAGGCTGTGACAGTCTGGAGAGTCCTGGGTCACCCAGGCAGACAGGCTGGAGCAGGAATGCGGACCTGAAGCCATCTTGTACTTGGCCATTAATTGAGGAAACCAAACGTGTCGGCCCTGAAGTCTTGCCTTCTAGTATAGAATCTAGAGGTCCTACATGCATGATCATTGAGCTGCCTTGGGAAGGGGTAAGAGACCTTGGAACTGTGGTGGGACCTGGCTCTTGAATCACTCCCAAAGTCTGTGAAGACAGCAGCCTTAGACTTGACAAAGGGAGTTCTTAGCATCCAGAACCCAAGCAACTCTTTATTTCACCAGCCTTAAGCAAAAAGGTTGGCCAATTCCAGGGGGATTTTCCATCCTGTCCGCTCCCCTGTGTGGAATCTGTTTCCCCAGGGATCCAAGCTAGATTTGGAAACATTCTGATGCTCCATTTGGTAGTGCCTAGCTCTGTGGACATGTGGTTTTGGCCTGGATCTCAGGGCAAATGCCCGCAACCTGGCTGGAGAACACTGTCCTGAGAGGCACCTTGATCTGCCCTGGGGACAGATGAATGGCGGTGCTGAAGGACCCATCCACCTTCACGTGGGTAGGCCCCCTCTGCCAGGGAGCAGGCAGCTCCGGTCACGGATACGTCCTCCCTGCCCGATAACCTCCCGCCTCCACACCTACGTCTCAGAAGCAGAGGGAGAAAGCAGCAGAAAGGTTAACAGGTGGAACCAAGAGGCAAGATAACCACAGGGCCAGCGACATGTGACTGGCCAAATCAGTGATCATTATCTTAGGGGACAGGACAGTGAAAGTATTGGGGAAAAAGCACAGGAGAGGTGCAGGCTGGGTTAAGGAGATGGGACAAGAGGAGACAGAACACAGGCAGAGAAACAGCAAAGAAAACACCAGAAATCACGGTAGCAGTAACGGGACATACCGATACCTGGGCTCTCCTGCACACAGGGAGTCTGAGAGGTGCCCCTAACGCCCTGCACCTACACTCAGGAGGGAGAGAACCAGGCCGGACGATGCAAGGACTGAGGATGGAACAAGAGCTGACAGGGAGGGTGTAGAGGTAAGGCAGGTGAAGGGCTACCAACAGAAACTGGAAAATCAGCAGGTCACAACACTGTCTTTTCCCAAACGTCCATCTACGAGTTGCCCCCCAGTCCCTGTGGTACGATGTGGGTGTTTGCCTAACCCCCTTCAGAGAAGCCCCTCAGCAAGTCTCTCTCAACTGGGATATAAAGAGCCCTGGCTTTTCCTGTACAGCCGGACCAGCGAAGAGGAGGGCAGCCCCCGCTGCAGTCTGGGCGGCAGCAGCAGCGGTGCGGGCGCGTGTGTGGGCCCGCTGATGCTGCGACAGCGAGCGGCTGTGGCTGAAGCACTTGCCACACTCGGCACACTCCGCCGGCCGCTCGCCCAGGTGCGTCTTGCGATGTAGCGCAAGCTTGGAGGCGACGCTGAAGGCCTTGCCACACTCGGGGCATTTGTGTGGCTTGTGGCCAGCATGATTGCGCTGATGCACGTTGAGGTTGGACACGCATGTGAACCGCTTGCCGCATAGTTCGCAGCGGTAGGGCTTCTCGCCCGTGTGCGTGCGCCGGTGCTTGGTGAGGTCCGAGCGGTCGCTGAAGCGGCGGCCGCACTCGGGGCACGGGAAGGGCTTCTCGCCTGTGTGGATGCGCTGGTGCACCACCAGGTCGGAACGCTGCCCAAAGCCCTTGCCACAAGTGGCGCACGCATGCGGCCGCTCGCCCTGGTGGCTGCGCCGGTGGCGCAGTAATGTGGAACTCTCGCTGAAGCAGCGCCCGCAGTCGCCGCATGCATACGGCTTCTCTCCCGTGTGCGTGCGCTGGTGGCGCACCAGCGTGGCACTCTCCAAGAAGCCCTTCCCGCAATCTGGACACTTGAAGGGCTTCTCCCCCGAGTGCGTCTGCAGATGTCGCGTTAGCGTAGAGCTCTTGCCGAAGCTCTTGCCGCACACGCCACACGGGTGCGTGTCCGGGGCACGGGGTCGCCGGGGCACGGGGCTCTGAGCCACGTGGACACGCGCGTGACTCCGCAGCCCTGCACCGCTGCGGAAGGCCCGCGGGCACTGCGTGCAGCGGTGCGGCGAATCGGCAGGGACGGAGGTTGTCCCCGGGGCGTGCGCCCGGGCCTGGTGGAAGGCCAGAGCGCTCTGTCGGAAGGCGCGGGCGCACAGTGGGCAGCGGCGGGGCCGTTCGGGCGGGTGTCGGTGGCGCCGGTGCACTAACAGCGCGGGGAGGTGCGGGAAGCGGCGGCCGCATATGCGGCAGGGGCAGGCGCGGCTGCGCCGATGAGCGCCCACGTGTAGGTCCAGGCGGCCGCTGTGGCTGAAGCTCTGGCCGCACTCGCCGCAGATGTAGAGGGTCTGGCCCGCATGCGTGCGCCTGTGCTCCCGGAGGTCGGCAGCCCGCGCGCAGCGCTCGCCACACTCCAGGCAGTGGACGCCGCCGCCGCCGCCGCCGCAATGGGCACGCTCGTGCCGCAGCAGCACCGAGCTGTAGCGGAAACTCTTGCCACACTCGCCGCACGCGTAAGGCCTTCCTGCCGTAACCGCTCCCGCTGCGGAGAACATGGTTGGGAGGGGGAGGGGGCTCACAGAGAAGTGTGACACTCACACTTTGGGGTGCACCTCCTCCCACTGCAGTTAATTTTCACTTTTCTTGAAGCCTGGAAAGGGAAAGGTAACAGAGAAAAGGGAGAGACCCTGAAAACTGGTATGTGGTTTCCAGGATTTCTTCTCTCACAGGCAGACCTTACAGCTGTTCCAGAGGCGGGCTGTGGCCAGGTTCACCCTGCCCGGGGAGCCTGTGGGGAGAAGGTCTCAGTGAGCCCCAGCAACAGCTCTGAGGGAAGGAAGGGGGAAAGTGAACTCCCTATTTCCTGTAACTTACTCAGTCCATCTCTGGGTTCCCTTCTCCAAGACGAACCAAAGCCATAGGAGTCCCAGAAATAGATAGGGGGTGTCCTTGTACTTACTACCTGGAAGGGCAGGGGCACAGACTGCAGGTGTCCGGGAGAACAGGCAGGAATGGATCCAGAAGGGGAGTTTACATTCAGCGTGACAGACATCGACACTGCTTGGGAGGGAAGGGAGTGCCCAGCCTGTTTTCTGGCCTTGGACTGGGGATCCCCACCTGGGGATGCATTAGGAAATGACCAAGGAGGGATGGGCCAATGAGAAGACGCCCCTGGGCTTAGACCATACAAAGGCCACCTTCTAACTCCCAAGTTTCCTGAGTCTTCATTGCGAACCCAGCCAGGCTTGGGCTAGAGGACAAAAAGGGCAATGCGATGGAGCACAGACAGGCCAAGCAGCAGCAGTCTGGGCAAAAGGCTCAGACCGTGGTGTCACTGAAGGGCTGGGGCCTGGGCAAACGAAGATACTTGAAAAACCCCAAAATATTGTTCCTTGGCTTTGGACAACACCTGATAAACAACTACCCCATACCAGTACACAGCCCCAAAGTTGAGAAAGTAACTCAAGACCCATTTGGTGAATTATCCAAAGCCACTCAACTTTACATAATTCACAAAAAGAAGTATTATCAAAAGTTGCTAGCAATATCCAAGAATTGCTTTTCACACTTTTGGGAAAGGCTGGGGATCAGGAAGGGGCATCCTTTCTAATTCTCAGGGTATCCAAATTGTTTGTGAACATTCCGCACACTTTCTTCACTGCTCCAGCCCCACGGATCTGAGTATCTAGACTATTAGAGAAACTCCTTTATGAAGACCAGATCTACTCTGCTATCTTGTTTCTCTCAAGTAGCATCCTTGAATCCTTCTGACAAGTTACTCCAGGCAGCTGACTGGGAGCAGGGTCAGCCCTTGTAGTATGTGCATAGAACCTCGAATGCCTTCGTCATCTGGCTGGCCTCACCAGTGACTACTTCCCTCAAGGCCCATGGATCTGTCCCCAGCCCAATTCAGTGAGTGAGACAGTGGACATCAGATATAGTTGGTAGTTCAGTAGAGCCCCTGTCACCTACCAGATCGGGGAAAGGAAGCAAGCAAAATAGTCAGCAGTCATTTTCCTATTAGCAGATGAATATTCATGATAAATAATCAAAACTTTAGTTATGAAATACCCCCACAGTCAGGATCCTCATCTTTTGGAGGCAAATGGGGACGAGTGAAAAAAGCCTTGAAAACAGCAAACCTGCAGGAGTGGGCTCTGGAGCTTCTGCTGTCCTCCATGCTGGGCAAGCATGGCCCGTGCAGGATGCCTTCCTCTTGCGCGTCTGTAACAGGATGTGCTGTGTCCTACAGGATGAAGTAACAGGGAAACTGTGAATTTCTTTATTTTATTTTTTTCTAGAGACAGAGTCTCACTTTCTTGCCCAGGCTGGAGTGCAATAGTGTGAGCATAGCTCACTGCAGCCTCACAATCCTAGGCTTCTGCATCAGCTTCCGAAAGTGCTGAGATTACAGGCATGAGCCACTCTGCCCAGACAGAAAATGTGAATTTCAGCTGAGTAGGACAGAAACAGGGAGAGAGAGAGAAGTATTTCCTGGAGGAGGGTGTTTTTTAAGGGACATTTTCAAATGTAAAAAACTAAACTGGGGAAAATAGTATCATAAATCACTATTTTGCCATTCTTGTTTCATCTGTGATATCACTCCATTTTTTTTTCTTTTTGTCTAGAGTATTTTAAATCCCAGACATCTTATTCAAAGAGGATAATTTTTAAACAAAATCTGCAAGCAGGGGCAGGAGCCCTTCTGCAGAGCAAGAGCAGATTTTAGAGGGAGTCCCTTGGTTCCTCCACAGAACCTTCAACCCAGACACTCAGGCTGCTCATTCCAATTGGACATCAGTTCACAGGAATGTTTGTCCTTATGAGACTAAAACCTTTCCTGGAGACTCAGTGGCTGATCCCAACTGCCAGAGAAAGTAATGCTTATTCCCCAGTGAGTGTTCCACCTCCTCTGGGGGTGTCTGGAAACTATGTTTCTGGGCACTCACCCTCCCACAGGCCACTGTGTCCCAGGGCATATGCCCAAGGAAGGTAAGACAAATGCACAAACACCAACATACACACATAAATGGCACATAAATATACCATTTCCTCCCATTATGGACGGGCGTAAGAGAGACTCTGACCAGGATGCAGGTATGTACGTGAATGTCAGGCTGGGCCCTTCAAGTCTCTCTTCTCTACCTCACCCCATGCTGGAGCTTGCCCTGGAGGCAAAAAGGTTCTGTGCTTGAGATGGAAACCTGAAAGAAAAAGTATTATGGGCCCAAAACCAATGATTTCTAGGCTGTGCTAACCACTTTCCTGAGTTAATGTGAGTTTCGAAGTTGTTACACCACCAACTTTATTTTACTTTGGAAAAAAAGTAAATATAGGAAAGCTTCGAAAGAATGAAGGCAACAATTATGTGAATTATTGAAAATCCTAACCGTTGAAGTACCTTTCACAGACTTAATGCTTACAAATTCTGTACATATAACTAATAAAAACAGGTAGTAAGTAAGGTAAGCTAATGGAAAAATTAACATTTAAAATAGATTCAAGATAAACTGAGTTTCATATATCACTTTATTTTTTTGTTTCTTAATAGATATTATAGGTATTTCATACCATATCTAATTGGTCACAAATTATAAATCAGGAGTGTTAGAATTAATCAGGATTTAGAACATTTATTAACAATCTACTGAGAGAGATTTTTCTTCTGAGTTGCATTCTTGAGTCAGAATAAAGATTTTTCTTCCCTGGTTATCTATTCTGCCACACCAGCATTTCTGGGGTGGGATGAGAGACCCCAGAAAGTCGGGATTCACGAGAAGCAGTGGTCATCTTGCAATTCCTCCATCTTGAAGCCAGAGCTGGGTAAACCAGTCTGCGCAGCAGGGAATGGCACTATGGGGAACTATTCAGAACCGTGCTGGCTAGTGTAGTAGCCAAGACCCACAAGTGGCTACTGAACACTGGAAACCTGGCTGGTCCTGGCTGGTCCAAATTAAGATGTGTTGTAAGGGTTAATGCACTCCTCATTTCAAAGACTTAGTATTAAAAAAGAATGTAAAATAACTCATTAATATTTAATGTTGATTATATGTTGAAATGACAATATTTTGGATATATTAGGGTAAATACAATATTAAAATAAATATTACCCATTTTTTAAGAAAATTTAAGATTACAAATGTGGTTCATATTTTATTTCTATTGGATAGTGCTTGTCCAAATAGCCTTTCCAAATTCTGGAACAATATACAAAGGGAGGCTGGCCCACCTGACAGCCCCTGGAGGGCTTTGGTTGGGAAAAGGTCGCTCACCCTCCTTGACCCTCTGAGCCTTAGTAAACATGCAGAAGACCCTTCCTTTCATTTCCCAAGACCTCAGCCCCTAGCCAAAGGATAGACCCCTCCAAAGGAGTCTATCTCCTCTTTTGGAAAGTGGATGTGTGTACTGCCCATCTACACCTGGTTGGGACTTGGGGTTGTGACTTATGCAACACCTTCTCTCACTGCTACTCTGTGGGTGGAACCATCCCAGTTGTCACTAGCATCAACACGTGACAATTCTCACATTTGTATGTACGTACATCCCCCTTTAAGGTGGGTGTTATCATTTACCCCCATGTGACCTGAGTTTCCCATGCAGGTTGTCCAGAGTCATCCAGCACAAGTGCACTGGTGGGTCTGAGGACAGGAGGAGGCAGCAAGCCTGGTGACCTATCTCTCACTCTCTCAGGGCAGCCCCCACCCCTTCCCAGAGGCTCCAGCTGGCCTGCAGCAGCTCACTGAGCAACAGGGGCAGGCCTGGCTGAGTGGTTCGGTGGGAAGTACTAAGCAGCCAGGGTCCAAGGGGGAGGAATGCTGGCCCCAGGGACCACTGCTTGGGGCCTCAGGGATTAGTCTGTGTGCACTGTGTCAATCTTGGGCCCTGGCCCAGGAAATGGAACTATCTCAATTAGAAGAATGGGCAGGAACTGGGGGTAGCTGTATCAGGAGAGGTGATTCTTCTGCTGCCTTCTCCTTGAATCCTTACCCCTTGAGAGCTGAGTGATAATCTTGTCTCCAGAATTGTGTCACCCCAAGACACCCTGAAATCCAGACCAGATAGAAACAAATTATCCACTCCCCACTCTGGATGGGTATGGAGTAGAAAAGTTTCCCTGGCCCTCAGGAGCCTGCTCTGGGGCCTTTCCACTTCCAAGTCCTTCCACTGAGAAAGCTCTTTCCTCTCTTGACTAAGGACTCTCCTCAAATAATGCTGTCTCTAAAAGGCTCCCCCTACCACCCTCCAGGTGCCCCTCTCACCCCATTACTCAGCTTTATTCTGAATCAATCAGTGACAGTAACAGGAAATAGGCCAGATGCGGTGGCTCACCCCTGTAATCCTAGCACTCTAGGAGGCAAAGGTGGGAAGATCTCAGGAATTCAAGACCAGCCTGAGCAAGAGTGAGACCCCTTCTCTACTAAAAATAGAAAATATTAGCTGGCACGGTGGTACGCACTTATAGTCCCAGCTACTCAGGAGGCTGAGGCAGCAGGATTGCTTGAGCCCAGAGTTTGATGTTGCAGTGAGCTATGATGACACCACTGCACTCTAGCCTTGGCAACAGAGCAAGATTCTGTCTTTTTTAAGACAGAATCTTAAAAAAAAAAAAGTAACAGGAAACACTGATTCCCATACACTCTGGAAAGATTTAAGCCCTATTCTAGGAGGTGAAGATGAGGAATAGAATTCAAAGCACCAGAATAAACACTCCTTGCTTCCTTCTCCCCCTTAGCAGAAACAAGGTCCAGTAGCAAAAGAAGTTGCTTCTCCAGCTTCAGATCCAGTCTGACATGTTCAAGGAGCTGGTGGAAATAGGACAGCTCGCTTCCACCCCATGGCCCAGGTCTGATCATGATCCAAATACATTCTTTTGGAAGTTTTGGTTTCACAAATATTTTCCTGTGAAGTATGGAAAAGGTATGGATGTAGGCAGGGAGACAACATACATGGAGTTTATCCTCTGTCCCTTGACACATGGGTAAAACTGAGTGGCTAGAGCATTCCGGATCAGGGATAAAAAGGACGTTAGGGTCTATTGCACCCTCCCCGGGCCTAGCAAGGAGTTGGACACACATAGGTACTGAACGCCTTTTTTTCCCTAACTGACCACTCATTCATCAGTCATATGCAACGCATTTCTAAAATGGCATATTAGTCTGGAATCCAATTCTCCCAAATGTAAGGTTCCTGGAAGAGGGGGCCTCTATAGTCACCTTATCTTCCATAGCTCTACCTGCTGCATAAACTGCAAATACTCTGCTTTGCTTTACAGAGTCAAACTGCCATCTGTCTAGAGGAACCAGAGAGGCAAGCATCCAAATTCTGGTTCTTCCCATCACCAGCTGTCTGACCTTGGACAGGAGACTGAGGGTGTCCTCTTGCCTGGGAAAACTCTAGTAAAGGAAGCTGTTATATAATGTTTCATATGAAAAGAGAGAAGGTCAAAATATTGGTAAGTCTGAGAACTGCGGTTGCCCAGTGCTTAAGATTTACTTTCCTCAGGATAATCCTTCTTTAGAGCGACTCTGAATAAGGGGCCTCACTCCAGTCCCCAACTCCCAGCACACTGCACTGTCCCCAAGCCCTTTTCCCTCGGTACGCGGCATGGGCCTTCCGCAGTCCCACTTCCGCGACTGTGAGCTGTAAGAGTAAGGGGAAGCCTTGAGTACTCATTTTAATACTCGGTGCCTGGTACTTAACAGGAGCTGAAGCTGACTCCTCACGGACGAGTAATATCGCACCTGAACAGGTCGACCTCCAGGCCCGCTTCCCCCCGCAGCGCAGCCGATCGTGGAGCGCCCGGGTCAGCGTGCGGGAGGAGCTGCTGGGCAGACTCCCGTGGGCGACCCCTTCTCGCGCCGGGGCCACCCCGTCCCTCGCCCGTGGCGCCAGCCCACCTAGCGGGCAAGCAGGACACCAAAACCGTGGTGGGAAGTGGGGAACATGGAACGCCGACGAAGCCAGGTGCCTGGCGCTGCCCTTGTATCCGGCCCAGCGTCTTGGCGCCGCCAGCCCCGAAGGTCACCCGGGGAGGACCAGCGAGGACAGGCGGAGGGCAAGGCCTGGGAGGAGCGGGCCGCGCGGCCGCCGCCGTGTCCCGGCCAATCGCTCGCTCCGCCGCGTCTTCGCGTCACGCGCTGCCCGGGCTGCGTTCCCGACGGCAGCGGACAGTCGCCCGCGGCGCGGGGACAGCCTGGCCCCAGTTCGGTACCGCTGTCCTGCGCCACCCTGGCCCTCCCGGCCCTTCGGTCCCCTCACCGGTCGCCGACTGGCTCCTCTGACACCGCGCGGTTGCCGCTCAGCGGCCCGCTGACCCCGCCTCCGGGCCGCGGGACCGCGGCGGGAAGGAGGAAAGGGCTGGCGCGCGCGCGGCTCCTCGGGCGGCAGGTCCCGCTCCCGTGCCGCTCGCCCCGCGCGCAACGGGCAGAATGGGAGGCGCGGGAGCACACTACCGACCCGGCCCTCAGGCCGCGGCTGGAATTCCGGAAAGGGGGCGAGGCCATCAGCGAGGGCCAAGGGGCCTGCAATCCCGCCTCTTGCCGGCGCCAGGGCCCCGTCCTCCTCCCGGGCTTAACCAATCCCTGACTGCCTCTTCGTCCGCTGCCCACCTCTGAGCCTTGTCCTGCCCAATCAGAGGGAAGGGCGCCGAGCCCGCCGGCCACCTCGCCGCCAGCCCCGGGATCTGCGATGGGCGGTTTAAGGCCTGATCCCTGCTGCTCGCGCACGCCGCGGGAACGCGGACTGGCGCACGCTCGAGCGCTTCTTGCGCGGTCGCTGGTGCTGTCCCCCAACCCGTCCCAGTTGTAAGCTAGTGACTTCTTACAGTGAGGCCAGACTTAATACCTATTATCTACCTTAATCCTCACCAGAACCCTGCCAGGGGACATTTTCTCCATATTTCAGATGAGGAGGCCACAAGTTAATGACCCACTCAAGGTTGCACTGCCAGGGATGGGGGGACTCCTGGTCTGCTTGCCAGCTGCCTCTCCAAGAGCTTGTTGGTTGAGCTCCCTGTCCAAATGTTGACTTTTATGTCGTCTTCCACTGGCAGTGCTACTAGTGGTGTTTTCTGGAAATGCCTTTGGGAGCTTGACCAAATGCACTAGCCCTCTATCATGAGAACAGACGCCCAAGCATGGCCCTCAAGGGCCTTCATTTTACTTGCTCTAATCTTCTTTTTGAGGTCATTTAGTACCATTCATCCTGTTACACATCTATCACTCTGCTCATGTGTCCTCTAAATCAGTGTACACTTAGACTTGTCATGTTTGGCCTGGAAGACTCCTTCTTCTGTTTTAATTCCACCAATTCGTAAAAGCTTAGTCAAATGCCATCCCCATAAACCTATTCTGGAATGCCCCTCTCCATCCTCAGTCCTGAGGATACATCCATGCTTGCATATGACAACATGGCACAAGGAGGACAAGGTCTGGCATCAGCAGGCAAAGAAACTGAAAAAGAAGACGCAGGATTCAGGCCTAGGGTGATGAGGGACTGAACTAGGAAGGGACAGAAGTGAGAGATGTGGAAAAAGAAAATGTGCCTGAAGTAAAGTATATTTTTTAAAAAATTATAAAGTACCATACATAGATAAGGTAGTGTTATGTAGCAGATGACTAGTTGAGGATAATTCCAAAGTAGATCAGGACAGAGACACAGACTACTTCAGACATTTCTGGACTCATTGTTCAGTTTTGATGTCATGTTTTTAAGGGACACTGCTACACTTGGCATGACTAGGATGGTGATAAACAGATGAGATAATTGAAGGGGCTGGGGATATTTATCCTGGAAAAGAGAAACTTTTTTTTGTGTATGTAGTGACTGTACACAAATTTTGACAAACTGTCATGTGAAAGAGGGCTAGATTAGATGACTTTCCATTCTAAGGAAGCATTCAAATAATGGGGGAAATACAGGAAGGTGGATTTTTGTTTCCTGTGTTATGGGAGTTATCACAGTGGGGGATGATAATAATTGGAACAGGAGTATTGAGTGTACGAGAGAAAGTTAGGTGAAGTATGAAGTTATGTGTGTATTTGTCAACTAGAAAATACCAGCTCCTGGGCCGAGCTCATGCCTGTAATCCTAGCACTTTGAGGGGCTGAGGTGGGATGACTGCGAGAGCCCAGGCATTTATAATTGCAGTGAGCTATGATGTCACTGCCCTCATGACCAGGCAACAGAGCAACACCCTGTCCCAAAATAAATAAATAAAATAGAAATAAAAATTTAATATATATATATCCCAGATCCAGATCCAAATGGTTTTATTTCCATACAAATCTCTATCAATGACAACTCCCAATGTGGTTCTATAAATATTCAAAATATTTATGAAGGTCTACTATATACCAGGTAGTGTCAGGAATACAGCTATAGACTTCCAGATGAATCTCCCTAAAGTAAAGCTCTGTCATATTCCTGCTCAAAAACTGTCAAAAGTTTGTATTTACTGACAAATGAAGTTTACTCTCCTGGTGTAATATCCAAGACCTTCCACCTTTTGCAATCTGCCTTTCCAGTCTGTTCTTTCCAATTCCCCAAACAGGTGGGGAATTTCTCTCAGTCTGGAATACATTCCTTTTATTCCTCCACCTCTCCTTTTCTGCCAAAGTCGTATGTATGCATCAGAGTGCTGTTCAAATGCCGACCCATCCTCAAAGTGAAAATTGTATCTTTCTGAAGACCACCAGAATTGTTCATCCAGAAATTCCGTAAGTATTTATAGAAAACATGTTGTCTTTGCAGGCCACAAGATGGACAAGACACTTTATCTGTATTTACATCCTTTACCGTGTACTCTAGAATAATATGCACATTTATTTCCCCTTCTAAATTGTAAGCTTGAGGGCAGGGTCAGTGTCTGAGTGCACGTTTCCGAATACTTGCTATGTATAAGAAAACGGGCTGAGTGTTGGAGACAAAACGGAGACTGAGTTCTTTGAGGACATGCTGAAGGAGGGCAGACCCCAGTAGACCCTGGCATCCTATCATGTACAAAGTATAAAATGGTATAAAGGTAGAAGGGGAAGAATAGGATAATTTTGCCGTGGGTCATCAGCAAACTTCATTGACTCATCACGTAGCCAAGATTTTGTATCGGGGTCTGTGGATAGAAGTAACAGTGATTTACACACACACACACACACACACACACACACACACACACACACACACACCCATCCCCCTGGGGAGCTTTCTGCCAATATAGGAGACAGGATTGGGTTGGGCAGAGGGAATAGATGAACAGGAAAGGAGTGGGCATGCTCTCAAACCAGACTAGGATAGAATAAACAAGGGAGGCTCCGAATCCTATGGAGGATGTGGAGTAGGGTAGGGCAAGAGTTCTAGGAAGTAGAGCGGGTAGAGGTGTTGAAAGAGTTTCCTCAAAAAAGTTTTGGACTAAAGTTAGGAATCCATCCTTTCCACAAGCTTTGATTAAGGTCTGAGTCTGCACCTGGCTGGGTAATGGGAACATAGAGATGAACAGAACATCACATGCGCATCGTGTGCCTTTACAGTACAGTAGAGGCATCTATCCCACACCCAGGAGTGTGGGCTTCCCTTGGTGGGCAGGGGAGGACCCATGGTGCATCAGGGTTTGTAAAGACTGAAGTTAGAGGTGAATAAGTGAAGCTTGGCACATTTCCAAGAGGCTGTAGGTAGACGAGAAGGAGCTGAGGGCAGGACCCTAGAGCACCAGTCTCCAAAAGCAGGCAGCTACAGAAAGGGCAACTAATAAAGCTTTGGGGAGGAGAAGAGTCACAACAGGGTCAAGGTTTTAAATCCCATGTGAGGAACTGGCAGGCAGTGTCCATGCTAGAGTAAGTCAAAAAGTATCAAGGCCATTGGGTTTGGCCAGTGGGCACTATCAGCAGTTTATGAAGAGAGACAGAGACAGAAAGGAGGGGAAGTAAAAGTCGAAGGCATGCAGAACAGGCACACAGTACATGCTTTACATTGCAGTTGAGGGGCAAGTGAAAGGCAAGTATTAGGGCTAAGAGTATAGACCACTATTTCAAATTCTTTGGTTGAAATGTGAGCCCACTGGTTATTTTCAAAACAATGAAAATCAGGCTGGATGAGGTGGCTCACACCTGTAATCCCAGCACTTTGGGAGGCTGAGGCAGATCAGCCTGGGCCACACGGTGAGACCCTGTCATTAAAAAAAAAAAAAAAGGTTGAAAATCAGATTTGGAAGGACTGCTGTGTTACTAGTGGTATAAGGACTGGAAAACTGTTTCAATTTCATTCATCTTGTTCTTGTATTACTAAATACAATGCTTTCCATTCTTCAAATATTCTAATTTCAGTTCCGTATATAACAAAAATGTTGGCCTCTAGAGCAGGAGTCCCTGACCCTTTTGGCACCAGGGATCAGTTACATGGAACACTATTTTTCGATGGATGGGGGATGGGGATGGTTTTGGGATGATTCAAGTGCATTATATTTATTGTGCACTTTATTTCTAATATTACATTATAATATATAATGAAATAATTATATGACTCACCATACTGCAGAATCAGTGGGAGCCCTGAGCTTGCTTTCCTGCAACTAGACAGTCCCATCTGGGGGCGATGGGAGACAGCGACACCGGAAGTGTGTTGCTCATGTCCAGTCCACTTTGTAATCTCATTTTGGGTGCTGTCACTGCAGAAAAGCCTGCTTCGCAAAGATAGGATGTTGGAAATGGAAGCAGGCTTTTCAGTGCTTTTGCGGCAATCTCAGGATATTCCACCTTGACTTTAATCCAGAACATATGAAGATTTGAAGTTGTCTCAAACATACTTTTAAGGCCACCACCATTTGACATCTTAAGCAGTTGATCCTGACACAGACAAAGTCACTTCACCTGGCTTATTCACAAATGGGTCATGGATCCATTCCTTCTGAGGTCGGGGGGTCTTTGTGGTTGGGAAGCAATGCCCAAACTCTTTTGAAAGCTGAGATAGGTGATCATGCACCAGCTGGGAGGAAGAAAGCCCTGGCTCAGTCTCTTCCAAAATTTCTGCTAATGTTTGAAACATGTCAAAAATCCCAATGTTCAGTTGTCACCCCCATAATTACAGTTTGACTTTGAATGCAGCCACTTTATGTGCTGACTTGAACACAGTTGTCATTCTCTCCCAAAGTGACAGATTGAGTTTGTTTAGCAGGTTGAGTATGTCACACAAGCAAGTTTTGCGACCCATTCTGTGTCACTGGATTGTGCCGCCAGAGGTGATTGATTTTGTAAAAGAAATCTCTGGAGCAGCTCTTATAACTCAGAAACTCTGGCCAGTGATCTACCTTTAGAAAGCCATCTCACTTTTGTGTATAAGAGAAGATGTGTGTGCTCTGTGTCCATCTCCTCACAGAGCTGTCCGAACAGACAGGAGTTAAGAGCATGTACTTTAGTGTGGCTGATAAATTTAATCACATCCTGCAAAATGTTGTTTAGTTCAGGTGATATTTTTCAGCTAGCCAGCATTTCTCTATGGATGACACAGTGCGTAGACTTACATTCAGAAGCAACCTCTTTGACCTGAGTAGTGACACCAGAAAGCCGTCCAGTCATGGCATCTGCTCTATCTGTGCATATACAGACACGAAATGACCCATGCAGTTTTCCTGATATGTAATCATTCAAAGACTTGACCAGTTCGGCAGCTGTGGTGTTGGCTGGCAACAAAAGTGCACATAACATATCCTCCTGAAAAATATATCCCACAAAAACAAGCATTGTTGCCTTGTTGTCAGCATCAGTAGACTCATCAACCTGGGTTATGTACCACAGTGACTCATTAATCCTCTGTAACAATCGTGCCTCAGTATTCTCTGCTGTGTCATGAATGCATCTAGTTATGGTGCTAGCCAAAAGAGGAACACGCACCACCTTTTGAATTGCAGCCTCTGAAAAGTTCACGGCAAATGTCCTTAGCAGCAGGCAGGATCAACTCTTCCCCAATATTAAAGAGCTTCTTAGCTTTAGCAATGCGGTAGCCACTAAGAACGATGCTCTCAATGCAGACACATCTGATGGAGTGGTGGCCTTCAATAATTGCTTCTGTTGTTTGTGTTCACGTTTTTTTTTTTTCTTTTGAAAAACTCCAAAGACTTGTCTTTTAATACAGGGTGCTTGGTCTCCAAGTGACGAAGCAGTTTTGAAGGTTTCACAGCTTCATTGGATAGCTGGTCACCACATATTACACAAAGCGGGCTTGGAGAATGTGAATCACCTGTTGCAATAAACCTGTACTTTAAGCAGGACTGTTGGTATTTTCCTTTAAATGCAGCTTTCATTTTGCTGGCAGTCTTAGCGTCTTCTGCTGTCTCATCATTGGGTCTTTCCCCCTTTTCAAAGAAGCTCCCCAGCAATGTCTGTTTTTTCCCTAATTTTGCTGGGGTTAGCTTGTGGGCTTACAAAACTGTGACTGAGACAAGTGTGCAGTGCGGGAGGTGGTAAATAAAATAATGGGTGGGCCCCACACAGACTAAAGTAAGTGTCAGAGTCTGACGTACAGCCTGCCACTAGACGTCGCTGTACAACTGAAGTACATCAGCTCACTTGCCATTATAAAGCCTACCACCAGATGCAGCTTAATTGTCACTTGCCACTCATTGACAGGGTTCTGATGTGAGTCTGCAAGCAATTGCTTTACCGTGGTCTCTCTGCAAACCTCTCTGCTAATGATAATCTGTATTTGCAGCCGCTCCCCAGCGCTAGCATCACCGTCTCAGCTCCGCCTCAGACCATCAGTCATTAGATTCTCATAAGGCCCTGGAAACTAAAATAAAATCCTAAGGCTCAGCCCCCCCACCGGCTGACTGAATGGACCCCCTCTTGGCCAAGGGAATATCCTAAAACTAAATTGCCTGCCAGAAGGAGGGAGGTCAGACTTGCCTTATCATGCCCCCTCCCTTCTTGGGGACATCCTTTGTAACCCATTAACAGGCCTAAGGGTATGCAAGACACACCTGCAGATCCTCAATTTACACAACAAATATATGTCTGGTGGCTTGTCTCTGATAAACAGCTGCTTATCTTAAAACATTCCAAGCCTCTAGACAAAGTTTCATGTCTTTAACCAATTACAAGTCAAAGAATCTTTAAACCCACCTATAACCTGTAAGCTCCCCCTTCGAGATGGCCCACCTTTTCGGGCCAAACCAATGTATGCCTCCCACTTATTGATTGATGACTTTACCTGTAACCCCTGTCTCCCTGAAATGTATAAAACCAAACTGTAACCCAGCCACAGTGAGACCACTTGCTCAAGGCTTCTTGGGCGTGGTTCTGGGTCATGGTCCTCAAATTTGGCTCAGAGTAAATCTCTTTAAAACTATTTTACACAGTTTGGCTTTTTTTTCCATTGCCAGAGCTCACAACCTAGATCCCGCGCATGTGCAGTTTACAGTAGGGTTCATGCTCCTATGAGAATCTAATGCTGCAGCTGATCTGACAGGATCAGGCGGTGATGCTGATGCGAGTGATGGGGGGTGGCTGTAAATACAGATGAAGCTCCGCTCGCCTCCTGCTGTGTGGCCCGGTTCCTAATAGGCCTCCAACTGGCAGCAGTCCTCAGCCCAGGGGTTGGGGACCACAGGTCTAGAGCACAATACCTTCTAGTGCTTCCCCCGATAACTCCACTGATGTCAACTGACAGAGTTTTCCAACAGTAAAAGGACCAAGTGCAGAAAAGTGAATCTAACAAGTTTAGAATAATGAGAATAGGAAAGGCTGTGTTGACTAAATCCCGAATTGCAGGTTTTCTTTTTTAAGGAATGAGGGTTTTTATTAATTTCAGGTTGCAAACATATCATAAAGCCAGATCAAAATGGATTTCAGGAAAGAGAAAAACAAGTGAAAACTTACAAATTGCACCAATAACATACATTAATTTTAATGGCTTGACACAGGATTTAATGTCTTTTAAATTTATTTAAACAGTAATTTTAATAAAAAATGATTGGAATTTGTGCTACTTACAGTCTGTGCTGGTTAACTTTAAGGTCTCAGCCACTGACTCCATCAAAGACTGCTACTTTTCTTTCTTTTTTTTAAACAGTCTCATTCACCTGGGTGGTGTGCAGTGGCGTCAGCCTAGCTCATTGCAACCTCAAACTCCTGGGCTCAAGTGATTCTCCTGCCTAGGCTTCCCGGAGTGCTGGGACTACAGGCACACGACAGATGCTAATTTTTCTATTTTTAGTAGAGATGGGGTCTTGCTCTTCCTCAGGCTGATCTCGAATCCTGAGCTCAAGCAATCCTCCTGCCTCAGCCTCCCACAATGCTAGGATACAGCGATGAGCCACGGCGCCCAGCCTTTTTCTTCTCTCAGAAAGAAACATTTAATAGGGAGTTACAAACAAACAGAAGCCATGTCCTGGGCAGCTGAGACAAGACAAGATGGTGGATGCCCATGTTGAGACTGCTACTTATTTTAACATTTACACAAGTAACTGTGAAGAGCTATAGTAAACTAGATAAACCCGGTACGGCACAAAAATAGAATATTTATTGAGAGAATATTTAAAGATCAACTTTTTTAAAAAATACAAACTTTATTCTAGTCCCTCATGTCCTAGTCCTAATAATGACATTTTTAATTATGTTAGATAAAAATTATGTTCAAAATTCACATAGTAACCACTAACTGAGCTTAAAATAATGAAGCAGAACTTTCAGGGTAAAAATTAGTTTCAAAGGAAATACAAGGTAGGATAAAATCAGTTTTTATTTAATTTTTTTTTTTTTTTTTTTAGATTTATAGATGAGGTCTCACTGTCACCCAGGATGGAGTGCAGCGGCACAATCATAGCTGTCTGCTTGAACTCCTGGGCTCAAGTGATCCTCCTGCCTCAGCCTCCTGAATAAGTGGGACTATAGGTGTGCGCCACCACTCCCGGCCAAGAAATCAGTTTCTATAATTGAAACCGCTTTGAAGGTTAAGAGCAGTAGTATAAATAAGAATCGTATCACATGCAAGCATGTAGCATCTTTAGAAAATATTTTGATTTTTATTGTTTTCACAAATTAGGGCATTTAAAACATACATAGATTCATTTAAACTTAACGTGTGTTCTAATATAGACTTTCAATAATCTTACTTTTGTTTATAAAGCTTAACTGAGGCAGTACACTGTTGTCTCTGAGGGCCTGCAATATCTGAGTCCAAAGACTGGTTCTGCCACTTACCAGCAATATGACTTTGGACAAATTATTTAATCTCCTTGCCTTTAATTTCCTCAACTGTACAATGGAGATACAATTTACCTAAGTTGATTGTTATGAGGATCAAATGAATAGATATAAACCATTCAGAACAGTGCCTGGCACAAGGCATACGCTGAACAAGTGTTTGCTGTTGTTGTTGTTATTATTATCATTATTATTATTATTAGAAATGGGGTCTTGCTATTATTATTATTGTTATTGTTAGAAGAGATGGGGTCTTGCTCTGTCATCCAGGCTGTAGTGCAGTGGCATGATTGCAGCTCACTGCAACCTTGAATCCTGGGCTCAAGGGATCCTCCTGCCTCAGCCTCCTGAGTAGCTGAGACTACAGGCACACACCACCATGCCAGACTAATTTTCCTTATTTTCTGTAGAGACGGGGCCTTGCTGTGTTGCCCAGGCTGGTTTTGAATTCCTGGCCTCAAACAATCATCCCTCTTCAGGCTCTCAAAGTGCCGCGATTACAGGTGTGAGCCACCGTGTCTGGCCTAACTGGATTTTTTTAAAAATGGTTTTATGGCAGTATAATTGACAAACAAAATTGCATATTGAAATGTACAATTTGAAAAGTTCTGACATGTATATATACACTCAGGAAATCCTCACTACAATCAAGATAGAGAACACATCCACTACACACAAGTTTCTTCATGCCATTTTGTAATCCCTTCCACCTCTCCCCAGGCAACCACTCATCTGCTTTGTGTCACTATGTGTCAGTCAGCTGTTTAATCGGCACTTGGTGGTGTGACTGATGGTAGGAAAAACATTAAAGAACACAAAAAGGCAGTTTCTATTATTAGAAAAAAATAAACCAAAAAAAGTAGTTTTTAATGATGAAGGCAATTTAGGGTACTTATATGAGGAAATTAAAAGTTACATGTAAAAATTCATCAAAAATTATTTAACTAAGGAATGGAATTGATTTGTGATATTACATAGTAATTGATGATGTTAACATATTTATATGGCTTTCATATTTTTATATTTCATTCATTTAGTCAATAAGGGTTGGTTGGTTTTTTATTTGTGCCAGGTATTAGGAGCGGGTACATCTGTGGCAGGAACATTTAGACCTGTACCGTCCAATATGTTAGTCACTGCCATATATGGCTACTTAAACTTAAAAATTTAGTTCCTCAATCACACTAGCCATATTTTAAGTGCTCAAGAGCTATACATGGCTAGTGGCTACCATTTTGGACAGGGCACATATAGAAATTTCCATCCTTGTTGAAGGTGCTATTGAACTGAGCTGATTTAGAAGACTCCTGAGGTATGCTGTCTCTGATGCAAGTGAGAGGGTCTAAACTGAAGCAATGGCAATGAGATGGAGAGCAGAGATCCTTAAGATACGTATGGTGATGAAAAGAGGTTGGGGAGAGGGGAATGCATTTACAGCTAGGTTTCTCCCTAGGGTAAGTGGGTGGATCGTAGAACCATTTACCAACATAGTAAATGTCAAAGGAGCAGGATTTGGGAAAAGGAGATGAAATCAGATTTGGACCCACGAGAGGAAACACTGAGGCCAGTTGTGTCTGGGAGGCTGCTGGATCTCACAGTGTGATCTGCTGGGAGTCTGTGGAGACAGAGCTCCAAGGAAGGAGTAGTGCCCATGGATAGAGGCTGGAGACATACACTTGGGTAAGGGCACTCAGGGAGTGCAGCATGAAATAGAAGCTAACATCAGGCCTTGGGGCACACTGACATTTAGCATGTGGTTTTCAAACTGTGGGTGGGTTGTAAAATCATCAAAAGAGGTCTTCACCAGCATTTAAAAATAGTATAAAAAATATTAATATGCTTTGCATACAATTTTGGTAAAGATCTTTTCCTGAAACTTTTTAATGAATATATTTACACACACATGTATATTAAGTTGCAAGGTAAAACATATATCTGGGTTGTGTTACAATGTTTGCATGTCACCAGTTTATAAAATGAGTATCACAGACTACAAGCTACATGGGAACTGGGATAGCGTCCTTTTTCTCATCATCACTTGAAATTCTGGCACATAATAGATACTGAGTAAAGTCATATTGCATACAGGAATGGATCAATAGGCCAGAGAAATAAGAAGAAACCCAGGAAAAGGGTGACACAGAAGCTAAAGGATAAGAAGGAAGAGAGAAATGACCCAGTGGTCAGACGTCAATGATTTGGCAATATTGAGAGCATAGATGACCTTATCTCTGCAATTTCTATGGAATGGCAGCAGCAGAAGACAGACTGCAGAGGTAAATGGTAGGTGAGGAAGTGGATATAAGGCAAATGGCAGTGGAGACTGGCAGGCATTTGTTTTGTATTGAAGATGTGAAAGTTCAACATGTACCCAGAAGATACTACATAGGAAAGACAGGCTGCTTAAATGTGCCAATAATGGAACCACTAGCCACATATAGCTTTTAAAACTAAAATTAAATATAGTTTCTTAATCACACTAGCTCAATGGCCACATGTGGCTGGAGACCGCCATACTGCACAGAGCTGATACAGAACATTTCCTTCATTGCAGAAAGGTCTATTGTATAGTGGTACTCTAGAAAAGTTTAAGTTCATCATGTTTATGCTGGCTTCACGAAAACAAGCCTAAGTTAAATCAATGCACAGTACCCTTTGACCTCGTTCTACCTGAAACATTATCCAAACCCAGCAGAAAAATTCTTGGGGGATTGTATTACTCTACACGTGATAGAATCACATTTTGTCTCAGTGGGTTAGAGTTAATCTTGGGAGAGCCCGGTGGAGACTTAAAAGGGCTGCTGAACCTCAGGATGTGATCTAGGGATCTGGGCACTATATGTACTCATGATGTCTTCCCACCAAATCCAACAAAGGTCTGTGTCCAGTAGAAGCAGCTTGTGACCGTGAAGGACTGCACACGGAGAAGGAGCTGCGGGACAGGTTACAAGGTAATGATAGGTATTGGAGTAGTGCTGAATAGTAAAGGTTGGAGAATTCTTTATTTCATTTTATTTTTTTTACTTCAGTCTCCATAGAGACTGTCAAAAATTGCCACTGCCAACTATATTTCAAGTCATCATGGCGGGGTATTGGGAAAAGTTTTCAATTAGCAATAATCATGCCTCGGATAAACCTCATTTGCTACAACACTGCTATCGCGCAGTGCTGGGGTTGGAGAATTCAGGCTAGGGTAAACAGAAGACGTTGGGTAAAATGGGGTTATTACAGTGAAATTCTGGTTCTACAAAATTAAAGTGACTATCCAAGATTACGACAGATTCAGTAAGAGAGAAAAATAAAAGTGACTGGTAGAGAACAAATAATGTTTAAGACTTCTATATTTATTTAATTTTCATGGTTTGTGCATGGCACTTTAATAACAAAGAAGAATGTGGTTGAAGACTGAGGCATTGTCATCCATCAGAGCTGTCCAATTAGACAATGTCACTTAGGGTCCCGCTAACGTAAATGAGAAAAGTCACTTTCAGAATTTTAAAAATAAGACTTCCAATTATATGGGAAAAAAATCTGTCTTTTAAATCACTTCTTTTAAAGGCTATATTTGGCTCTACTCAATTTTTTGGTTTTTTTTTTTTTAGGGACAGGGTCTCACTCTGTAACTCAGGCTGGAGTGCGGTGGTATGATCATAGCACACTGCAACCTCAAACTCATGGGCTCGAATGATATCCCCGCCTCATCTTCTTGAGTAACTAGGACTACAGACGTATGCCACCATGCCTGGCTAATTTTTAAAAGATTTTGTAGAGATGGGGTCTCATTATGTTGCCCAGGTTGCCCTAGAAGGGGCTCAAGAGATCCTCCTGCCCCGACCTCCCAAGTGTCTGGGATTGCAGGTGTGCACCACCACACTCAGATAAGTTTTTTATTTTTTGTAAAGACAGGGTGTCACTATGTTGCCTGGGCTGGTCTTGAACTCTGGGCCTCAAGCAATCCTCCTGCAAAGGCCTCCCAAAGTGCTATGATTACAACAGGCATGAGCCACCTTGCAGGCCATTTTTTTTTTTTCCAATGTGGTTACTCATCGAATAAGGGTATGGTAGGGGCTGAGAACTGCCAAACTCTTGGCACATAACAACTCCATCCAAACCTTTGCACTAAGAGACAGCAGAAATAAATGTAGCATGCCTTCTACCAGCAAAAGGTCATGTCCCTCTTATTCTCACTCATACCCCCCCACACACACACATTAAAATGCCTGCCCGAGAAAGCTCAATGCTGCCAGAACTTAGTTTGTTCCAGTCAACACCTGACAATAGGCTCCTGACTCCTCTTTCTAAGCATTTACTAAGTGCTTACAATTATGAATTCTTCCTTCATCCCTCTAGGATGTATACAGGCCTCTATCTCCCAGACTCAGTGGCAGAATAGCACATTATCTTAGATAACTGCCAGCTAGCAGACATCTCTGGCCTAATCTCATTTACCCTAACCAATCCTCGGCCAGTTTTCACTTCTCTGACTCTACGGAGCCCCATTCACCTTCTTACCCTCATTCTTCCTTTAAAATGGCCAATCACCTCTACACAAATGGAATGGAGCTCAGCTCTTTCCTTGACTTTGATTACTGAATAAAATCCGTTTTTACCGTTTTAATTGAAGTCCTGCCGTCCTTATCTTCCGTAAAAACAAAAGATCCCAGCCCCTCCCCTTAGGCCTAGGCCCCCGCCTTAGCGGGCGACGCCTGGAGGTGACAGCTAAGTCGCTCGCTCATTGAGTTAGGTAAAGACAAACACTCCTCCTCGAGGGTGTCTGAGCACTGAGTGCACGAGTGTGCTGAGTTAACGCTAAGTTCCTAATCAGTATTCACAGTGCAAATGGTGACCTCACTGAAACGATGTTCAGGGCGACAGGTCCTGGCTTGGGAGAGGCAGCGCCGCGGCCGCAGCCTTCAAGGAGAGGGATCTATCCATCGAAGCTGTCCGCTCACAGGCTGTTCTTAGGGTCCAGCTGGCTTCACTGCAGTGAGAAAAGTCGCTTCTGGGACTCTGCCTCGCGTCTCAAAGGCGGAACCCACCACACCCCCAGCTCCAGCGGCCCAGAGCGCCGGGCCGACACTCCGCAAGCTCACTTCCGGTGTCGTGCCCACCTCCGCGGGCGAGGCCGGAAGTGCCTTTGCGGCAGCCGGCAGGGTGGCTCCGTACAGCAGGATGGCAGTGCTCTCTCTGAGGCGATTATCCGATCTCATTTCATTCCTAGCGTTTCTCTACTCACTGGGAGCGCTAGATTGCCATCACCCTCCCTGGCTTTGCTCAGCAGCATATGCTCATGTTTCACTTCACTCAGCCTTGGTGGAGGATGGGCTGGAGCCAACGTAAGGCGAGCCTGGGCACCGTGGGGCACCATTTTGTACGGAAACTGAAGGCTGGGCGGGGCGCGGAGTCCCGGCGCGGCCCTGCAGGCGAGAGCGTGTGGGAGGGAAGTGTTGTTATCTCGTGAGGTAATTCCGCTTCCGCTGGGCCGGGTAGTTTTTGGTTGGACCGGCTTGTTGCGGGGAGGGAGGGGGAAGATTGTTTGCAATCTAGGAGCTCCGCGTACGGGAAGGTAAACTGAGGTAAGGCTGTGAAGGGTCTTTTGCACCTGGCTGTGTGGCATGGCTCGGGGCAGAGTCCTTGGGGTTGCAGAAAAGTGTGGGGTTCGGGACGCGAGGCTTAGACTGTCCATAGGGTTGGCGAGAGAGGAGGTGGGGCGGGGCTGGGGGGTTACAAGGTGAATTGCAAAGCCGGGCGGGAGTGGAGTGGCCAGAGAGAAAGGGGCATGGAGGGAAGGCTAGAAAGCTCTGGGTTGGGAGGGGCTGGGGCGAGAGGAGCTGGAACGGGGAAAAGAGTAGAATCTAAAGTCCTTGAGGGCTGAGAAAAGTTGAGGTGGGGACTGGTCAGAATACAGGGGTCGGGGGTGAGAGTGGAGTCTTGGGAGGCTGAAGGGTTGCAAGGGGCTGGTGGCTGAGGTTGTGATGCTGACATGACCGTATACTTGGCCATTGTTTCCTCCGCAGCTCTCCAGAGACGCTCATTCCGCAGCCGCTGCTCGGGCCCAGCCTACTCTCTACAGCTGCCACCACAGCCTGGAGGCGCCTGCTTCCACCCTCCCGAATGGTGCTCCTCTTTGCAGGCCTCGGCCCAGGGTCCAGGCTGCCTTTGCCCTCTGCCTCGGAGCTGGTGCTCTGGGTCTCTCTTGGTAGATTCCCCGTGGCTGTCAGGGAAGAACTTTTGTACAGACAAGGCTTTAGCTCTAGGAACCCCACTGACAACTTGAATCTCAGCCTCTAACTGAGTGTGAGGTTCTCCCTGTGCCCTCTTTTTCTGCCTTTTGAGGAGAGAAACCCTTCTCCTTGCCATCCAGAGCCCAGGAAGCCCCCAAGCTGGGACCCTGGTCCCAGCATGTCAGTCCTCTCTTGTGCATAGGGCTCTGCCCGCTCCCTGTCAACATGGCTGAGCTCAGACAGGTTCCAGGGGGCCGGGAGACCCCACAGGGTGAGCTGCGGCCTGAGGTTGTGGAGGATGAAGTCCCGAGGAGCCCAGTCGCAGAGGAGCCTGGAGGAGGTGGAAGCAGCAACAGTGAGGCCAAATTGTCTCCAAGAGAGGAGGAAGAACTGGATCCTAGAATACAGGTGAGAAGACTGAGTGGGGGTGGAGAAGAGGAACCCAGATTCCAGCTTTCTTGAAGAGTATCAAATCAATGAGGGCTTAGACTTATTTTCTTCCTCTTGTACTGGGGCTGCAAAGAAAAACAAGTTTGTCAACAAATCATTGCAGTATAGTGTGATAAATGCCAAGAGAGTTATGTTTACAGTGCCCATGGAATGCAGAGAGAGACCTGGCCTGAGCACCTGGGCTGTGTTGCTGAAGGCGTCGCTGAAGAAGTGAAGCCCCACACTGGCAGTAGGCAGAAGGCACACCTTAGGGTAGTGCAGGGCAGAAACGAGCTGCTCTCCAGATGAGCAGAGGTGCTGCCAGCTTTGTGAGTAGGAGGTCAGAGGAGGCGCCTTGAGATTGGGAGACAGTTTTGAGTCTGAGTAAGGGAATCTTTTCCCCTTTCTCAGCTTTTTAGCAGTTCCTCCCACAGTTGTTTACTCCTGTTAGCAGTGTTAGAAATGTGGCATCAGCTTTAGGCCTACAAAGAAATCCCGTATGTTCAAGGATTTGTATTAGTTGTGTTCAGTTCTGAATAATACACTGCTCTCAGGACGGTGGGTCTGCTAAAGAAAATGGAAGAGTGGTTTATTGCCTTGGAATGTTTACAGCCTGGTTAGTAGGACAGGCAGATCTTTGTTTAGGAGACCTTGGGGCAGTGAGTGAGGAAGACCATCACCATGTGGAAGAGTACCTGGCCAGTCAAAGCTGGGTTGCAGTGTTTCAGGGCATTGGCCAAGAAGGGCTTCCTGGGTAAGCTGCTTGGGTAGGTGATGACCAGGATGCTACTGTGTGTTTGGGGCCTGAGTCTGCCATCTGGTCTGGTCACATCTCCAATACTGATGTTGTGGATGTGACTCACCACACCTCTGTAGGTGAGCAAGCGCATCCCAGGGCTCAAATTTCTAGGCTTCTCTGTCAACAAATCTTTATTGGATTACCATGAGTTGGGAAGTAATCAAAGCCAGTCCAAGCATCGTTCCAGCCCTCTTTGTGAGGGTTCCCAGGATGTGTGTGTGGTGGGGGGGGTGGTCTTCTTCAACTGTGTCCATGCTTATCATGGAGCAGTGGTGAGCTATTCATTTCTGGCATGAGTCAGTAATTTATTTCTGCTCTGCCTCACAGGCATTGCATTGAAAACAGCCAATTTCTTCTGCTAATTCTACAGATTTATTGTCCACTGAGGAAATAAGTTGTAGTAAAAAAAAAAAGAGCCTTGGGCTGAGATTCAAGCAACTTCCAGCCTCATGATTTGTGATTTTTTATTATGGAAGTTACTTCTCTGAGCCTCAGTTTCTTCATCGGTGAAGTGAGCAGTTGGTCTAGATGATTTATTTGCACAACTCATTCTCACTCTGCTCTGACACAGGTCTACAATTCTTTTCTTTCACAAACTCTTGCTTATTCCTTGCTGAAAGTTTGTAGGTAGCACTCTGGGGAGAAGCTCTCTCTCTGTTACTTGGGAAGGAGGGGTGTATGCACTTCATACCCTTCCTGCACCATTCCTTGCCCTGCTCAGAGGAGGTTTCTCCAGAGAAGAATCCACTGTAGTTTCTTGGCCCGGCCTTTCCTGCTCCTGTGTATTTTTCCAACATCCACATAGGCAAAGGCAGCAGGATGAAGAGTCGCTCTTGCACTGCACTGTCTAATAATGTAGCCACTAGCTGCATGTGTCTACTTAAATACAATTGATTAAAATTAAAAATGCAGTTCTCCAAGTGCCATACTGACAGTGCAGAAATAGAATGTTTCTGTCATCACAGACAGTTCTCTCAGACAAGCTCTTGAGGGTCAGTATACTGAGGAGGCATAAGATTCACTTCACCTGCAGTGAACTTGTAGTGTTACTGGTGCAAGAAGGGTCAACCAGACCCTAGTCTCTTGCTAACCTGCGTGGCGCATTGTGGAATGCTGTGGGTTGCATGGGGGAAGGTTTTGTCATGGCCTTCCTCATTCGATGACACAGGCGTGGTGTGGCCGGCTAGTGCTCCAGCCTCGCCAGGGAGTTAGCGTTGTCTTACCGTGTGGGAGGGGCACTCTTCACGGAGCAGGCCAGTGGCATTTTGCCCTTCTGTGTTTGGGCTTTTCTCCTGGAGGAAAGGGAGATTGGGGTGTCTTTTTTTTCTTTCCCCTTTTTGGTAGTGTGCATCACCATGCCCAGCGAAGGTCCTTTTTAGTATTGACAGTGCACCACACCACATTGCTCTGATGATGTGTTTTGGTGCTTTCAATGGGTGTTCATTTCTCTGGATTCTCAGTGCAGTTACTGGGTCTCCACCACAGATCTATCAAAACCAGCTGGGCATGGTGGTTCACCCTGTAATCCTAGCACTCTAGAGGCCAAGGCAGGAAGATTGCTTGAGGTCAGGAGTTTGAGACCAGCCTGAGAAAGAGCAAGACCTCATCTCTACAAAAAAATAGAAAAATTAGCCAGGCCTGGTGGTACATGCCTGTAGTCCCAGCTACCCGGGAGGCTGAGGCAGGAGGATCCCTTGAGCCCAGGAGTTTGAGGTTGTTGTGAGCTATGATGCCACCACACTCTACCTGGGGCGGCAGAGCGAGACTCTGTCTCCAAAAAAAAAAAAAAAAAAAAAAAAACTCTAACAAGGAGCTTTAAAAACACCCTTTCCTGAGCCTGACCAGACATGTGGATTCTCTCAGTCTGAGTGGGGTGAGAAATGATTCTAACACACAGCTAAAGCTTAATTCACTGGGCCGGGGACCCTATTTGGTATTTTCTGAAGCCCCCAGAAACGGCTGCCCTGAGGGTGAGACTCTCTCTGATGTGGGACTGGGGTTCCTTGGCAGGCAGGCAGGTCATGTCCCTTGTTTGGTGGGATCCTTCTGGAAGTAGGAAGGAGGCCAGCTGACAGCAATCTGGGGTGTGCTGTCCTCCAGAGAAGGCCACTGGCTGTGTCTCCACGTCATGACCTCAGTGGAGTTCTCCAGATCTCCAGGCTGATCCTCAGCTTGCTTGCTTGCTTGCTTTTCTTTTTTTAACTAATTAATTTATTTTTTTGAGACAGGGTGTCTCTCTGTTATCCGGGCTGGAGTGCAGTGGCACAATCATAGCTCACTGCAGCCTCAAACTCCTGGGCTCAAGTGATCCTCCTGCCTCAGCCTCCCAAGTAGCTGGGACTGCAGGCATGCACCACCACACCCAGCTAAATTTTTTTTATTTTTTGTAGAGACAAGATCTCACTATGTTGCCCAGGCTGGTTTCGAACTCCTCACTCAAGTGATCCTCCCACCTCGCCCTCCCAAAGTGCTGGGATTCCAGGCGTGAGCCACTGCACCCAGCTTGGTCCTCAGCTTTCTGAGAGAGGGTCCCATGGAGAGATGGAGGGAAAGAGGAAAGGGGGGTTGTGCTAGATGGGCCTGTGTCTACTCCTCCGTGACTTTTTCTAGCCTCCTTTGTGATGGGTGCATTCTTTCCTCAGATGTGTGGACACAATCACTTACCTGCTTCTTTTCATACTCTTCAGGGTAACTTTGCAACTTCTGTGTCCTCCTCTAAAAGTGTGGGTTTAGCTTTCACGGGATGGTCATCATCCTGGCCCACTGACTGACCATCAGCCCGACTCTTTGGGTAGTCCACAGGAGGTGGGGTGGGAATATCTATGGCCCGAGTGCCTATGCCTTTGACTCAGTGTCCTGGCATCTTGGGAACATGCCCGGTGTGCTCTGGGAAGGTCACCCTCCCCGCTGGCTGCTGGCTCACTGATGGATGATACATGCTGACTCAGACTTTGTCTTGCCCAAATTCCATTTCAGCTGAGTGCCAGGAGGCCCTGGTGGAGCAGGCCAAATGGAATGTAACTGACTGCCCAAAACAGGGCCCTGGGTCCTTGGTGGCTTCCCGCTCAGCTGTGCCTTGGGTGTGCCCCAGCCTGGCTGTCCCCATTGCTCCCATGCTCACCCTGCCCTCCACGCTGTTCTGCTCCCCAGGCATCTCCTTGTCCTGTTAGATCGTTTTGGCTCCAAGGGGCGGGCCTCAGCAACAGATGGCATTTTAATTGCTGGAGGTGCTATTGGGATGTGAGTTTCCATATAGAAAGACAGTGCCTGCTCCCACCGCTTGTCAACAGCAAGAGCCCTTCTCATCCTTTTTCCAGTGGGGATGACTTAACGCTAAGCCATTCACTCCTTTGATTATCTTGTCAGGGCTGGGAGTTGGGGACTGGGAGCACTCTGGGCCATGGAACTCAGTGGGGATCCACTCTTAGACCTTCGTTTGCCTGTGTGAATGACGCAGGTTAGCGTTTACCCAGCTCTTCTCCCCTGGAATTGATGTTTATAGCATTCCTGAATCTCGTCCCTTTCCAACCTGGGCTGTGGTTTTCCTAGGTCAGCACTGCTTTCTTTTCTGAGGTGTCCTTCCAGGGATGTCCTCAGTCCCAGGAGGGTGGTCACGGTGGCAGGATAGCAAGATCAAAAGTCAGGTCCTGGATCCAGACCCTACTCTATCACTAATTCCTCCTGCCTCATTGTTTCTTATCTGTCAGATGCAAAGGAAATATTCCCCCAGCGAGAGCTGCTGAAAGGACTCCTCTTCCAGATAGCCTGAAACCCCCTGTGGGCCAAGTGCAGCTCCAGGAAGCCTGGCCCATAGGAGAGAGGTGGCCTGTCATCCTAACAGGAATTGCCTTTCTGGGGCCCTTTAGGGTGATCCCAGCAGCTGATGGTGATGCCCTGTTAGGAAGGCACTGTGAAACTTGGTTCTGTGTTACTGGTGGTATTGGCGCTGCCCCCAGGCAGAGGACTCCTCTGGGGTCCTCTGAGCTGTGTTGGCTGCCTGTAGTTCTAGAGTGGTTTGTGGTGGTTTTATGGACACTGGGTTGTGTGACTGATCGTGTCCCCCATAGGCACCAGCTTCTAGACCCACACTGTCCAGTATGGGAGTCAAATGCTACTAAGTTGAGGTTTGTCCTAAGGGTCAAGTACATGTAGATTTTGAAGATATAGTTTTTCAAAAAAAAAAGTAAAAGTCTGGCTGATATTATTATTTATGTTGATTACATGTTGAGGTGATAATATTTTGGATAGATTGGGTTAAATGAAATATATTATTATAATTTCAGGCATTGTCGCTCCATGAATTAATATTAAACGTGTTTGGGGACAGGATTTGTCTTAGGAGTTTTGCAGAGCTTTGCCCTGAAGGAATGTGTGAACGTGTAGGTTTGCATTTCAAATGCTGTTACACACGGAAGGGCGTCTCTGAAAGACAGTAGCGGCTGTATCCCACAAGGCGCCACGTTTCTCAGACCTGAGGGTTTGGATTTGCTTTGTAAAGCACAAGTGAATCTGTTAAAAACTACAGGCTGAGAGCTGACAAAGGAGTGCCCTCCGGAACAGACAGCTTCCCGAATGGCTAAAGCAAAGCTCTTGTTTAAACCACTCTAGACTACCTGTCTCCATTCATGATAACCTAATAAACATGGCATCTCTGTTTACCCCCTCTGTTAAATGATAAACTTACCTTAGAATTTAGAAGTTAACCTTTGAAAGACTTTGTAACTGTTTGCTCACGTAGATAGAATTTGTTAAAGAAGCTGTAGAAGCCTTCCGTAGAAGCCTTTTGAAAATCTGTTAACCTGAGAGGAACTACCTGCTGTTATGTAAACCTGTTGCCCCTGGCAATTATTTACTATTCCCTATAAGTTAACATGTAAGACTTCATTCGGGGCTTTTTTTGGAGACCGACGGAGAGGTCCGAAGCCCCCTGAGCTACCCGCTTTGCCTATAACTTTTATAAACTTAGAAAACTATATCTTTGTCTCAGTGTATTCTTTTATTTCTTCCATTTTCCACTTTTCTGTATTATTTTCTTATCCCTTGCAACTCTACCAAAGGGACCCGGCTTTTTGCGGGGAGCACTGGCCACGTTCCCCGCAAGGCATTGCTTTTTAAAAATGTAGCTGCTCGAAAATTAAAAATTCCATATGTGGCTCATGCTATATTTCTGTCAGGCAGCTGTGTTCAAGAGAGTTCAGAGCTGGATTCGTGGCCTTCCTGGGGCAGGGTCTGCACTGTTGCAGGTGCGCGCATTTCCACATCCTTGTTTCTGGTTCCGTTGTAAGTTTCTACCTTCGCTCTCTTCCTTTTGTTGTGATTGACACATCTGACTGGGTCCCTGTGTTCTCGCTTGCTGACCCAAATCTTTTCAGGATCAAGGCAGGGAGTCCGGGGAGTACAGAAGTAAAAGGACTAAAAGGGAGATCGTGTGTGGCAGCCTTACCCCTTCCCCGGGTGCTGGGAGGGCCAGGTGAGGTGAGCAGGAGCTAGCATCACAGCCTCATGAGTGGGGAGGTGACAGCAGTATTGCTGCCAAGGACAGCTACGTCTGGGCAGCAGGTTTCTGTATGTCTGGAGACTGCAGGGTTTGCGAAGGTGGATCCCGTGGCTGAGCACCAGGTACTTGCTTGGCGCAGACCTGCCCTGCTGCTCAGGGATGTCCTTATCTTGCAGGGGCTCCGGGAACTTGTGTGTTTCCCCCGGCAGGAAAGGATGACTTGAAGCCAGCACACCTCCCAGCTCTCTGCCCCTTCACGGAAGGCCCTGGGATGGTTCCTTTCCTTCTTTCTCCAGCCCGAGGTCCAGTGAGATACTTAAACCAGCATGTCTGGTGGCTTCTGCCCAAGACTCTCCCTCCCTTTCACAGGATCTGCTGTGTGGGGATCCGGGTCACCATCACCGACTACCCAAGCAGGCCGAGAGGCTTCTCAGAACCTGCACTCTTCCCTGACCTTGACCTTGATCATCCACCTATCCCTTGTGTTTCTGTGTCCTGCCTTGCCTTGGGATCTGCCCTCTCCCACCTGGAATACTGCGGACAGCTTCTTCTTTCGTCTCCCCAGCCCCTCCAGGCTTTCCTTACATTGCTCAGGTCTGCCTTCCTAAACCACAGACTAAGTGGCACCAAGCTCTGAGGGACCGTTTTGCCCTGGAAAAGGGCTGGTGTCTCCTCCCCTGGTGCCCCAGCCTCACTGGTCTCCTTACCTGCCAACGTTCCTGCCCGGGGCACCTGCTCCCCTTGGGTCCCCTGGCTCCCTCCCCTTCACTGGCACTTTTGTGTCTGTCAAGTCCCAGCTGGGGAGCAAGTGTTCTGGTCATCCTGCCTGACCTTCTGCTCCCCAGGCAGGTGACCCTGGCCCCCGGAGGGCCCGCCTCTCACAAGGCTCCACATACTGTGCAGGGCCTGTTGCTTACTTGCTGGGCTTCCTCAGTAGCTGTGAGCTGCCACCTCTCTGTGTCCTGAATTCTAGGGTCACAGTACTGAGAGGCGATGAGCGAGCAGTAAATGTCTGCTGAGTGAGTAGCCCTGCCCTGGCCCAGGCAGCTGTCCTCTCCTGAGGGAGAACAGCCCTCAGGCCCAAGGAAACTCGTCCAGCTGGAGAAAGTGATGCGATCCGATGGGGAAAATGAGGGGTCACCGCCACTGGCTGTGCGCATATTAGCGTTGCATTCTCTGAACCTCGATTTTCCTCATCCTTAAAATTGGGGTTTTACTACCCAATACAAAGTAAAGTGAGGATTACATGAGATTGTGTATATTGGGTCTCTGATGTACAAGGAAGCATTGCTCCATTTCTTTCCTTTCCTTTCCTGAGTCTCTCACCTCCTTTCCCTGGGCAGGTGGTGCTTCCGCCCTGCACAGGTCACTTGAGCTCCTTCCTTCCACTGTACTAACTCACCGCTCCTCTCCTGAGGCAGGAGGAGCTGGAGCACCTCAATCAGGCCAGTGAGGAGATCAACCAGGTGGAGCTGCAGCTAGACGTGAGTATCCTCCTTTTCCTCACACCCTTGGGCTGGTCCCCGGGGGTATCTCCACCTGTCTCTTTCTCAAATTGAGACCCTGGCAGGGGGAGGGGTGTGCTTGAGGAACAGGAGGGGCTGGGACCCACACATGTGCCTTTCCTCTGCCCCATCCCTTTGCCAGGAGGCCAGGACCACCTATCGGAGGATCCTGCAGGAGTCAGCAAGGAAGCTGAACACACAGGGCTCTCACTTGGGGAGCTGCATCGAGAAGGCCCGGCCCTACTATGAGGCGCGGCGGCTGGCTAAGGAGGTATGGCTGGCTGGCCTGTGTTCGGGGAAGGCTGTGCTAGAGCCTGACCTTGGGCTCTGACTCTGTATGGCATGCGAGACAAAACATCAGACCTAAGTGCAGAGACCCGGGCCAGACCTGGCTGCTCTGAACTAGCTCTGTGGGCTGAAAAGGTTCCTTTATCTCCATAGGCCCTAGGCTCGTGGTGGGGAGTTTGGGGGTATGCTCCAGAGAGTCCAGTTTATCTCTGCTGATGTTTCAGTGTTCTTCTGTATGTAGGGAACCAGGCTTTAGGGTGTATCAGATATGTCAGCTCTGGTATCTTACCATTTTCATCTTCTCTCATTTCTTCTTTCTCTTACTTCTTTTCCCTTTGATTCATGTCTCTCTTATCTGCATCTTTTCTTAGCTAACCACCAGCCCCCTGACCCCAGCCGTTTTGTTTACACAAGTAATGTGTGTTAACATTGGAAGACTGTAATAAAAAGAAAACCAAAATTGCCCACGATCCCACCATGCACGTTTCATGCTTTTTTTGTACCTGGGATTTGTTTTAATACAGTATGGTAAGGTGCTAGACCTGGGGACAGCTACCTTGAAAGAAGAGTTATTCCCAAGAGGAGGGGACATGCCATGCCATGCAGGGCACACTGGGGAGCAACTGGGGTCAGTCAGGGGGCAGAAGAAGTGAAGGAGAGAGCATATCCCAGCATCTTCATTGTGTTTTTGTGGAAAGAAATGGTTGAGGCAGGGTGGGCAAGTTTAGGTAAGTTTAGGATTGGCTAGGGGTGGTCTCTAGTTGTCTAGTTACCTGGTTCTGGGATGATTGGGGCAGGGGCTTGCTGGCTCGATGCGTGGGTTAGATAATGGAGGCATCTGGGGTTTGGGATGGTTGACTTGCATGTGAAAGTCACAGGGGAGTTTCTCATCTCTAGCAATTAACTATCCCTGGGAGGAGCAGGCTCTCTTTGGCCAGCAAGGCCCTCCAAGATGTCAAAGCATCGTAAAAATTATAAAATAAAAAATATGGGCCAGGCGCAGTGGCTTATGCCTGTAATCCTAGCACTCTGGGATTCCGAGGCGGGCAAATCATTTGAGCTTGGGAGTACAAGACCAGCCTGAGCAAGAGCGAGACCCCATCTCTACTAAAAAAATAGAAGGAAATTAGCTGGACAATTAAATATATATATATATGTGTGTGTGTGTGTGTGTGTGTGTGTGTAAATGAAAAATTAGCCAGGTATGGTGGCACATGCCTGTAGTCCCAGCTACTCGGGAGGCTGAGGCAGGAGGATCGCTTGAGCCCAGGAGTTTGAATTTGCTGTGAGCTAGGCTGATGCCATGGCACTCTAGCCTAGGCAACAGAGTGAGACTCTGTCTCAAAAAAAAAAAAAAAAAAAAAAAAATATGACTGATACAGCACAGATGAACATGTATTTTAAAAAAAAAAATTTGGCATTTTTTTGCCAAAATGGGATTATACAATATGCGCTATTTTTGTTCCTTTGTTTTACTTAGCCATATCAATAAATGTACATCCATGCCATCATTTTAAAGGACTGATTAATATTTCCTTATGTTGGATGTACTATTATTCATTTAAGCAATGTCCTATGACTGAAAAGTTAGGTTTGTGTTGAGTCTTTTGCTTGTTTAGTATGGTTGTGATGAATGTCTCTGAGCATGTGTCTGTGTATTTCCTTCAGCTTACCTGCTGGGTGTGGAATTGATGGTCTCAGGGTCACATTTTCTGTGACACCCTGTGCATGTTACTAACCCTTCCGACTAAAATGGTTCAGATTTTCCTTTGTTCTCCCTGGGGCAGAAGGCCGCAGCCATTGAGTGCTGAATTTCACACACCCACCTCCACTAAAAGTATCATTCATTTAAATATTTATTTGTGCATTTATTTATTTTCCACCATATCCTTGTGAAATATTCTTTATAGGATACTGCTTCCTTGGCATTAATGCTTAGCACAGTTTGGGAAATGTAGCGGATGTTGCAAGTGGGCCTTTTTCCACTCGTCCTCACGCCCGTCTCCACGGGCAGCTGGAGGCCCCTCGGGGCTCCCGTGCTGAGGGCCCTCTCCCCCCAGGCTCAGCAGGAGACACAGAAGGCAGCGCTGCGGTACGAGCGGGCCGTGAGCATGCACAATGCTGCGCGGGAGATGGTGTTTGTGGCCGAGCAGGGTGTCATGGCTGACAAGAACCGGCTGGACCCCACGTGGCAGGAGATGCTCAATCACGCCACCTGCAAGGTGAGCTGGGCGGTGCTGGCAGCTTCCCTTTGCTGGTTCTTGTGCTTTTACTGTCTCTTCATTGCCTCACCTTTTTACTCCTCCCTCTCCTCCACTCCAGCCTTCTCCAGCTCTGGTTCTGTTTCAGTTCCAAAGCTATTCCTAGCTTTCTGCCTGACGTGGCCGCCAGTGCTTCCCACGTTCCATTTCCCTCTGACTTAGAATGTCATCCTGGGCTCTTCTCAAATCTTTACGTCCAGGTGTGAGACCAGCCCAAACAGTTCATCCCTGGAGGATGCCCTGGGATTCAACATTCACATTTGTTATGTTTAGTTGGGTGACTCCTCACTTCTGTTTTCAGAATGTTTTCCCTTTCCTGCTTTTGAGCTCTGCCAGTGTAGTGGATGTTCGAAGTATAATTTATGTATCATTCCAAGCTCCTGAAAGGGGCTGGGCAGTGGGAGGATCTCTGGCAATGGCTCAGTCTGCCACTTTCAGCTTGAACAGGGCAAGTGTCAGCTCCTGGTGGGGGGAGGTCGTGTCTCGTGATTCTTTGTGTGCCCTCGCGCAGAACAGGCTCTCTACTTCTGCTCTGGAGCTCATGCAATGAGAGCACGGAGCACTGGAGGAGGGGGTGTGGGAACTGTGTAGAGCAGTGTTAGGGGCGGTGCACAGTCAGAGCCACCCCTGAGCAGGAGCAGGTGAGGCCTCCAGACACCTCATCTACCGGGATGTGTGGGCCGACCATGCAGCACCCTGGGGCAGAAGCCTTGGCCTGGACTGTGCACACGTGAGGGCTGGAAACCCAGAGAACCCAGCGCATGGCGGTGGCTCCCCACATGGGCTCCTCCTGTCCCTGGCCCCTAGCTGCTGGCACTGAGGGCTCCCCAGGACAACGGCTGCAGATGTGTTGTGCTCACAGTCAGACATTCCTGTGATGCTCATAAGTGGTTGAGAGGGCTCCAGCGCCCCTTTCCTGGCAGCAGCAAAGCTGAGTGGCAGGTGGTCAGGTGACAATAGGCAAGAGCATGGGGAAGAGGTGGCTGCAGAGGCACGTGCTTCAGACATGGTCCTCGAAGGCCAGGAGGTCAGGCAGCAGGTCCAAAAGAGAGCGGCTCATCGACCCGCTGTTCCTGAGTGTCTTGGGCTCTGCACATGGTGGGAGGCTCGCAGAGGATGCTTCTGTTCAGGTTCTCCCAGGGCAGCTCTCAGATTGGCAGCCTGGGGCAAATGCCTGGGACTGCACGGTGGGGCCTACCTCGGTGATGTGCACCCCCCTTGGCCAGGTGAACGAGGCAGAGGAAGAGCGGCTTCGAGGAGAGCGGGAACATCAGCGGGTGACACGGCTGTGCCAACAAGCTGAAGCTCGGGTCCAATCCCTGCAGAAGACCCTCCGGCGGGCCATTGGCAAGAGCCGCCCCTACTTTGAGCTCAAGGCCCAGTTCAGCCAGATCTTGGAGGTAGCCGAGTGGGAGAGAGGGAAGAAGAACGGGCAGGTGGGGCTGCAGAAGGGGCAGGCATGGCAAGCGAGGGCCGGTAGAGGGATGCTGTCTGCCCGTCTGGGCCATCCTGGTGGGGTGGGCAGGGCAAGGCCTCCGCCAGGCCAGCCAATGGTGGGACGTGTGGCCCTGCAGGAGTGGGAGGCAGGGCTGGGGGCTGGTACTGGCAGAGAACATAGTTGAAGGGCGGTAAACGAAAAAAAGTGAGAATGGAGGAAACCAGGGATGGGGAGAAGAGCCAGCCAGATGGTGAGAAGGAACAATGGGGAGAGGAGGAGGAGCTGGTGGAGACGAAGTCCTGGGAGGAAGGCCCTGGAAGGTGGAAGGCAAGTCAAGAGCGGGGCAGGATCGCTGGGAAGGACAGCCAGAGGAGCAGGGGGGCTGGCAGGAGTTGCAGGTCTGCGGTGGGTGCTGAGCGCAGCCAGCCAGGGGTTCTGGGAGGCAAGGCTCTGGACCTCAGCGCGGAGTGCCGCGTAAGGCGGGACTCGCCATGGATCACCTTGCTCTGTCTTGCCCCCCGCAGGAGCACAAGGCCAAGGTGACGGAACTGGAGCAGCAAGTAGCCCAGGCCAAGACCCGCTACTCAGTCGCCCTGCGTAACCTGGAGCAGATCAGCGAGCAGATACACGCGCGGCGCCGGGGCCTGCCTCCCCACCCCCCAGGCCCGCGGCGTTCCTCCCCCGTGGGGGCTGAAGCGGGACCAGAGGACACAGAGGATGGGGACAGCGGGATTGAAGGGGCCGAGGGCGGGGGGCTGGAAGAGGGCAGCAGCCTGGGGCCCGGCCTCGCCCCCGACACGGACACTCTGAGCCTGCTGAGCCTGCGCACTGTGGCCTCTGACCTGCAGAAGTGCGACTCGGTGGAGCACTTACGGGGCCTCTCGGACCATGCCAGTCTGGACGGCCAAGAACTGGGACCCCAGAGTGGGGGACGCCGGGGCAGTGATGGTGGGGTCCGTGGGGGTCGCCACCAGCGTAGCATCAGCCTGTAGCCCAGTGGCCACAGGTACTGGCTTGACTCTTCCCCACGGGCTGATCAGAGCCCCACTGGCTTCTCACCCCCTCTTCTCTGGGGTCCTGTCTTCCCTGAGGTCCCCTTCTCCAGTGCTTCCCTGGGAGAGGTTGGCTGTGTCAGCGTCCTGTGTCTGCCCTGGCTTTCTCACGGCCTCCCCTCTCGCCTCTCCCTCAGAAGGCAGCTCTCTTCGCCTTCCCCGTTCAGAAGGCTAGTTCTCTGGCGCTCTCATCTCCTGCGCCCTGCAGGCCCCTCGCGGTCTATAGGGTGTGGACCCTTTGCTGTCCTCTTTCTATCTGACCCTCTCCGTCCATCTGTTTGGCTTTTGCCCTTGGGGAGCCTGGTCCAGAAGGCACAGAGAAGCTCATGAGAGAAAATGAGCTCCGGGCCTGAGTGCCTAGCCTGAGTGGAGGGACAGGTGCCCCTCCTGCTGGGCCCCAGCTCCACCCACCTTCCCAAGGCAACTCTGGAGGGCGCCCTAGGGATGCTGCTGAGCCCTCTGGTGGCCCTGCACCTCTGCCCTGTTCCAGCTTGCCAGTGTGTGACCTGTAAGATGTGCTCTGTGCCTCTGGGAGACACCGCCCTTCCCTGCAGCACGCCCCCTCACGACCTGAGCCACTCTGCTGTGTGTGTCCCAGAGCAGAACTTGCAGGATGTCGGTGTTAGGGAGAGAAGCCCAACCCCATTGTCAACATAGGGAATATCACCAACTCCAGACTGGTTCCTGTGGGCATGGCGTTTCCCCGGTGGGGCTAAGTCCTTAACATTGCCTAGGTGCTAGTGGGTCCCTAACTGGGTCCGTGTTGGGGGTGAAGGTGTGATGAGGTCCTGAAGGCTTAGGCCCCTGTCGTTCCCACCCCCTTACACTCTTGCTACTGAGTTACCTTTACTTTTTCTGGGTAGAGGATGCTAAGCTGAATCTTAGGGCCCTCCTGCAGGGTGGGATTGGGGAATTTGGTGCTCTATTGCTCTCCCTTGCTCTTCCCCAAACCAAACAATGCCTACTCCAGGATACCTTGGGAGTGCTCAAGCTTGGCTGCCGAGCCTCTTACCTCCTCTGGTGCAGGGAGTGGTTGGTCTGGGGTGAGGGGTCCTGCCCTCTACAGGGAGCTGCTCCAGCTGCCTAGCAGTGCCCCCAGGCTGTGTGTAGGGAAGTCACACCAGCTCTGGGTGCCTTGGAAAAGTTGGTTCTTCCTCTTGTCCCAGTCCTGGAAAGCAGAGAGCTCTTGCCTAGCTAGGCCTGCTTCCCACTGCCAGCAACTACTAGAGGAGTGAACCTCTGCGCTCTGCACAGGTGTCCGCAAGTGGAGGGAGGATGGTCACAATGAGAACCTCGGGGTTTGAGGTGGCCGTGGGTGGAGATAAGAAAGGGAGGGAAGGAGGACATGGGTGTGCGTGCGCATGTGCTAGTGTGTGTGGGGGAAAGGGTCTGCCCTGGTTTTATTTAAATAAAGTAGTTTATGTAACGGCAACATTCACTGTCCCTGTTGGAGGAAAGGAGAGAAAGGTGTGAGGATGAGGCAGGGGTTGGGGGAGGGAAGAGCAGGGCAAGGTGGGGGCTCTTTAAATGGGGTGGTCAGGGGAGGGCCAGATGGAGCGAGCTGGGCTACGTGCTTTTGGAGTGTTGCGAGGCCACATGGCCAGGCGCTCGTGTACAGGGCAGATGTGACAAGCTGGGGAGGAGTCTGGGCCCCACGCGGCCATGGTGTGTGAGGTGATGGGTGCCAGAGTGGGCTTGGCACAGAGGGGCCTGCAGGGTGGAGTAGGTGCTGTGGGAGTCAGCAGGTGAGTGTGCCAGAGAGGTAAGGATCTTGATGTGTCTGGATGTGAGCTTGAAGGAAGGGGAGGGACGAAAGAAGGGATGCTGGATTTATCAAGTAAACATACAGGGTGTCCACTTAAATTTCAGACAGACAATGATTTTTGTTCCCTGTAGTGTTTAGGACATAGGAGTTACCTGTTGTGTATCAGAAATTAAAGTGTGGATAAAAGGCAACTGCAAGTCAGGGCTTGACCAGTTGGGGGCTGGAAGGGGTTTGAGTACATTTGGACCCACAGGTGGGAGATGGGGGAGGGATGTGAACTTCAGGAGCCTCAGAGGTGAAGAGCAAAAGGCTTTGTTTGGCTTGAGCTGCACTTGGGCCATGCCAGCATTTAGAGCAGGGTCGAGCAGTCAGCCAAGGGAGGGAGAAGACGCTGCCAGGGAGGAGAACCAAAAACTTTGGAGGCCAAGAAGGGGCAGGGTAAAGGCCAAGGATTGGAGGGACACAAGCAGAGCAGTGACCTTGACAGCCTTGGACACCAGAGAGGCCATCACAAGCCACTATGTCTTGAGCACTCAACTGTGTGCCTTTGACAGGTTCTGTCCAGGTTTCTGAGAGTGCCTTCCCTGACCTGGCAGATGGATGACAAAATACTTCCTTTATTACCGGAAAAGCTGCTGTGAGAATGTACGGCTCGTGTTTTTGGGCAAGCGGGCTTTAAGAACATTTTTAAAAATTGTATATATTTAAGGTGTACAAAATGATGTTTTGATAGACATAATGAAATCATTACTATAGTCAAGACAATTGACATAGCCATCTTTTTGCACGGTTACCTCCCCCCTTTTTGTGGTAAGAGCATCCAAAATCTCTTACTTAGCACATTTCCAGTATTTAACATTGTAATGACTAATATTGTAGTAATCGTGAGTGGGCTTTCTGAGATGATACCGAGGCGCTGCACTTCCCTCCCTGGCCATGGCAGGCGGGACCTGGAAGGCTCCTGCGACGGAGCGCCCTAGGAAAGTGGGGCTGGGCTGTGCACACAGCTCCTCGCGCAGCCACCCGCTGGGCAAGGCACGGTTGGAGAGAGTCCGGGAGGGTTAGAGCTAGTGGCGCTTCCTTCAAGTGGAAGAAAACAGAAGCCACAGCAAATGTGGGCTCCCTCGCAGCCTAGCAACGCTGGCTTGTACTCGCCCCGTGACCTCACGCACCGGGGGCACACACCCATTGAATGCTCACAGCCTCATGGGGGAGGCAGCACTGTGGTTCTCCTTCCACAGGTGAGAAACTGGGCCTACCCCAGCTCCCCACAGAAGGTAGTGGGTGAAGATGAGCAGGAGTTGGGGGAGGGAAGAGCAGGTCAAGGTGGGGACCCTTTAAATGGGGCGGTCAGGGGAGGGAGGTGGAGGGCCAGAGAGAGCCAGCCGGGCTCCGTGCTCCTGGGGTGGTGTGAGGCCACGCGGCCAGGTGTTCTTATGCGCCCGCCAGGCACTTGGAGTCTGGAGTCCAGGCTCTTGTGCCCTGGAGCGGAGGCGCGCTCAGGAACAGGAGATGAGGAAGTGGATGTAGTCACCTGGGAAGTTTTGCTAGGAAGAGGGACATCACTTCTCAGCTCCTTTTCCCAGCAAAGAGGGTCTCAAGGAATTTTTTTGTTTAAGGTGAGCAAGAGATGGTCAAGGTGTGGGGGATGTGGGACTTCGCCCTCATCCCCGTACCATGACATGTCACATGCCACACTGGCTGATTGAGTTCCGCACACTCCCCGAGTGAGGGGCTGGGGCCTCAGTCTCCCAGACGGCTGCACCTGGGAGATGCCCGGTGAAGGCGCTTCTGCTTCTCACTTCTCTCCCCAGCCCCAGCCTACACCAGGTGCCTTTATCGGTACAGCCATTAGGTCAGGATCTGGCAAAGCACGGTCCCAGGATTACATCTCCACGCCTCTAGGGGAGTTCTTGCATTTCTCTACCCTTCATTTTTATCACCTATAAAACGGGACAGTGTGGACGTGCATCACGTGGTGTGTATCAGTGGCTCTTAGTCACGGTGGTTCTCGTTGGTAATTCTCTGCCACTTTGGGTTGCTTAACCTAAGGAGGCCTCACCCCATCTCGTGCTGCACAAGGAGACTGTAAAAAGGTTGTGTTTCCCTCCTCGTCTGGATGTGATTTTGAGAAGCCTAACAACTCCAACCGGCCTTTTAAGAATTTTCAGTTTTTGAATTTTTAATTGGCTCGTTGTAAGCATACATGTTTATGGGCCGTGGAATCAACCTGCTTTCTGTAGACGCCGTTACTCAGGCGGGGCCACAGAGGGGGAGGCGGCCTCGAGCTGTCAAGGGCTAGCTCTGTCAGCAGGGGGCAGCAGCCACCCGAAGGCAGGCGGAGTGTCTGCTGCGTCCCCAAGCACTGTGTGTGTGCGCTCGAGGCCTTCCTCATCCACTTTGCGGTGGAGCCTGAGAAACTGCTCGTGGAGGGGTGGGGAAGTGTGTACCCCAGAATCGAGCTCCATCTGTCCTCTCACGGGCCTCTTGCCTCCTCAGAATCTCCCCACTGTGTGCGAAAGCTGGCCCAAGTCTGCGATGCGGCTCGTCCTTTGAGATCAGATGTCCCCTACCTGTGGGTGCACGCCGTTGCCAGAGCTCACCTCCTTTGCCTCCCTAGTGGTCTTTCCTCTCTCTCGCTACAGCCTCCTGCATCCCCCACCCGAGCCTGCCCACCGTTCCTGAGCCTCAGGCTGCACCACACTACCCCTGCCCCGGGGCCAGGGAACCAGAGGACCATTTCACTGGCTGGAGAATGAAATTTTTGGCTGGTGAAACGGCCAGTAAATTTTCTTAGGTTATTAAGAAATATTCACCAGGATCTTTCAGCTTATAAAACACCGGTAGGGCTTGTTAGGAACATCAGGCACTGAAATGCCATCGCTGGGTCTTCCGGGTAAGGAATGCAGTGTGCACAGGTAACAGTGAAAAATAGGTGACTAAAGAGGGCTGCAGTCAAGGAGAGATCTGGGAGGTTAGGAAAGAGCGCAGGCGTGTCCAGCAGGAGACTGCCTCTGTCTCAGACCACAGAGGTGGTGGCGGGACCTCCTTCTCCCCTGTCCTGGGGACCCCTGGCTCCCAGTCCTCCCACTCTTCTTCCAAACTCTGTCCTAGCTTTTTCAGCCAGGGCCTCAGCTCGCTCGTCCTGGTGTTGTCAGGGCCTGGGATGTGGCACTTTGCACCAAACATCCGCCCACTGACTTCTGCTTGTGCTTCCCCTGCACAGGTTTGTTCCTTTCTCAGTTTGAGGCCCAGCTCACAGGGACTTGTTTTTTTCTTTTTCTTTTTCTTTTTCTTTTTCTTTTTGAGACAGAGTCTCACTGTGTTGCCCGGGCTACAGTGCCGTGGCATCAGCCTAGCCAGCAACCTCACACTCCTGGGCTCAAGCGATCCTCCTGCCTCAGCCTCCCCAGTAGCTGAGACTAAAGACATACGCCACCACGCCCAGCTCATACGGACTTTTGGCCAAAGGTCTTTCTGGTTCTCCAGCTCTCTATCCCAGTCTGAATTAATCCCATCATCCCAAAGTTCCCTATGGCTCTTTTTGGTTTACTGAAGAACTGACACAATGTCATAGACATATGTCTCTTGTTGGTCTTACACCCCAGAAGAAGGGCTAGGTGTCATCCCCGACTCCATCTCACCCAAGACATACACTACAGCAGACATGTACAGGGACCGTGCATGGCTCAAATCCGTACAGTGAAGTGTGGAAGAGGGCAGGTGTATCCTGGGATTGCATCGGGTGATCTAGGACATATGGTCACCCTCCTTTTAGATACTCAGTAAACATGGGTTGATTTGAGAGCTCAGCTGTTGAAAGCACTGACTACCCTGCCCAGAGGCTTGTCATTGGCCTGCCCCTGCCAAGAGGGGCTGTATGCACATGGACAGGTCACTCAGCTCCTCCGGCCCTCAGTGTTCCAATCTGCAGGAGGGGCAGCTGGACTCGGTAGATAACCTCTCAGGTTATCTAAAGCCCTAAAATTATACAGCTGGCAGTGGAGGTTGGGCCGTGTAAGGAGTCTTGGTGGATGACGTGAAATGGTGCCTGCGTCTGCAGAGAGGATTAGGAGTTGGAGTGTGAGAATTCCAGTGAGTCCAGGGTTAGTTAGGGTCTCGCCCAGAAGCAATGGAGGGCGGCTGGATGTTTCTGCTTTGGGTGTGAGGTGATGACCGCCCACTGTGGTCCATGAACTCAGAGTGTGGGGGCGGCGGCTTCTCCTTTCCCAGAACGGGCGGGCAGCTTTCAGCACACAGTGTGGATAAACTAGTTGATTTATTCAAACAGCTGGGAGCAAGGGGGTGTGTCAAAATGAGTTTCTTCCCATTTAGAAAAGAGGAACATTCTAGTTCTAGGGTGGAGTGGAGGAGCAGGGCCATGGAGGTCAGAAGAGAAGACAAACGCCTTCTTCCTCAGCTGCTGCCTCATCTCACATGCTTCCAGGCCACCTGTCCTTTACCCGCTCTCATCATGATTTCTGTGATGACACACAGAAGGCAGGGTTCTCTCCACACCCAACACAAGGCAATCTCAGCTGTGTCAGAGCTACCCTTCTCTGGAGGTGAAGCAGGGATTCTTAAAGGGCTGGGGGCTGGGGAAGCAGTGGGGGCCGGAGGAGGCTCATGGAGCTGTGTGAGTTCCCAGGGCTCCTGCTGTTTAGGGGAGAAGAAGAGGCCATGGCCAACGTCACCTCCCCTCCTTCTAACCTCAGTGTTGCTGTGTGGTTTCAGCCTCCCACTTACTTTGGAGAGAGTGACCAGGAGCCTACCTGCCCTTGCACCCGAGAGTGTATGACAGTTCCTGTTCTCACGTCTGACCTTTCTTCAGCTGACCTTTGCCCCTTTTACCTGATCCCCTCTTGCACTTGACTGGATTTCAGAAGCCTCCGATCATAAACCCCTCCCTCTCCCTCAAATAGTTGCATTTAGTAGTAGGGACCATGGGTGCCTAGCCTTAGGGTGGTCTCTTAGAAGCAAGGGAGCTATGTTTTCATTGCACCAACAAAAACAAACTCAAGGTAAAAAAAATGCAACCACATATTTAGTTCATTTGCCACCTTGGATATCCTTTTTATTTTTTTCTGAATTGTTTTCTTTTTCAAATATGTATTTTAAAGACACATCCAGAGAGAATGTGACACAGGAAAAAGGTAGAATCAGAAAGACAGGCAAATTGATTTGGAAACATAAATGGAGGGGTGAGAGAAAACGCCAGCAGCTAGAGAAACCAAAAGAATCGGATGCTGGGCTCAGAGGCTCACGCCTGTAATCCAAGCACTTTGGGAGGCTGAGGCTGGAGTATGCTTGAGGCCAGGAGACTAAGACCAGCCTGGGCAATGTAGTGAGATCCCATCTCTGCAAAATGTTAAAAAAAAAAAATTAGCTGGTGTGGTGGCACTGCCTGTAGTCCCAATTACTTGGAAGGCTGAGGTGGGAGGATCACTTGAGCCCCGGAGTTTGAGGCTGCTGTGAGCTATGATCAGGCCAGTGCATTCCAGCCTGGGTGACAGAGCGAGACCCTGTCCCCCCAAAAAGAGGGAGAAAGTGATGAAGTGGTGAAAGCAGAGCAGCAGAGAGGAAAAGGGACATGAAGGGACATGCGCTCGGCTAGAGGGAGGGACCGAGAGGCGAGAAGAGGGACCTGTCTGCAGCGGACTGGGCTGGCAGCACCGGTGGTGCTCAGAAGCACCTGGATCTAACTGAGCCCAAGCTGGAGTCACAGCTCTCCCCTACCTTGACCTGTCTCAAGGTTCTTAGGTGTGGGGCTATTCCTGATGCTGCCTGGATTCTTCAGCCATCTGCCAGCCAGAGGTTTATGGCTCTAACGTCAGGGAAATCACCAATCTTGTTTCGGACATGCCCCACCCTCTGTTGGCTCCAAACGATGATATCCAGTAATAGGAAGCAAGGTCCTGTGAGTGAACTCAAGACACAGGCAGAGACTGTGGAAGGCACACGGGAAAGGCATTGCCTTCCGAGGAGACCCTTGAATTTCTCCTTGGAAACAGTTATTCTGCGTATCCGGTGGAAGAGGACCCAGGGCGTGCTGCCTTGGGCATGCCTGTGGCCTCCCAGCAGCTCCTCGCTGTTAATCCCATGGGGACTTGCGTGCCCGGAGCCCCATCACACCTAAACAAGCCACTCTGTAATCAGAACTGTTTTCTTGAGGATTTGTGGGTTGTGAGAGATGTATTCTTCTATGTGGAATATGCTCTTTCGATGACGGACATCAAAATCCCACAGCGAAAGTCCCACCGTAGCATCATCTTTAACTAACGTGGTTCAGTAGAGAGGCGTCATTCAGAGACTTTGGCCCAGAGAGGACCCTTCGTGAACATTCCTAAAATGTATTCTTTAGAGCAACAACATAAACATCACCTGGAACTTGTTAGAAATGCAAATTTCCAGCCCCCCCCACCCCACCCCGCCACTTCTCCCCAGACACACTGCATTAGAAATTCTAGGGGTGGGCCCTAGTGTCTGTTGGACAAACGCTGGGGACTCTGCCACATGCCGGAGTCTGAGGAGCGCATCCTCCAGGCAGGTGGAAGGGATGTGCAGACAGCACGCTTCCCTTCTAAGATGTGTCACCTCACTAACCTTTCACCGGCCAAAGCAGTCACCTGGCCTAACTTCAAAGGGGTGGTTCAAAGTGCACCTCTACCACCTGTCCTGGAAGAAGGAGTCTGGGATATTTTTGGCCATAGATGGGAAAAAGCTATGGCCATGAGCATTCCCCAAAGAGGTGACACAAGCTAGAGTTTGCCCTTTCTGTTTCTAGAATGTGTGTCTAAGAAATAGGGCTTTTGAATATAAGTGCAGTGCCGTTATCACACCAGATGAAATTAACAGTAATTTCTTGGTATCATGTATCAGGCCCAATTACCATTTCCCCAGTCATCTCATACATGGACCATTACAGTGGGCGGTCTTTGGGCCCCAAAGAAGCCCTATACATTGCACAGGGAGTTGGGTGGCTTCAGTCTGTGCTGTTGAGGCTACCATTTTCATGAATCGCACTGGGACATGATTGACATGTAGTTTCTGATTGAGCAAGGCTGGGGTGGGGCCTGAGCCCCTCCGTGCCTGCGCCTCTGGTTGTTGGACCACACTTGGAGCAGTGAGGCCTTAAGCCCTCTCCAGAGTTCCCTTACAGTGTACACAACAAAATCCCTGTTTGCAAGGAGCTCCCACCTACCTGTGTACTACGCTACTTGGTGTGTGTTATTAAAAAGAGCCAGACCTGGGGAATAAATTAATCTTAGGTTTGTTCCTCCAAAAATTATATTCTTATTTAGAAGAAGCCTAAAATTTTGCAAAATAAATGGATATATTAATGAAATTCTTGGAACCACATTGCTTCATTAAATAAGTAAACAAACAAAAATCCTACAGACCTATAGAAATATACTGTTATAAGATCCCCATCCCAGGAGACTTCTGATTCCAACTCCGACATATATAGAGTTTGGAAGTTGTCACTTCTGTCCTTATACCAAGAGGGAAATCAATAACTTTTCTTAGACCCATCAAAATTTTAGATCAAACTGCCACTCCCAAATCTAGTCAGACAGGCAAATCTAGAAGGCATAGCCAAGATCTGCCAACCTAGAAGGCAGAGGAGCCATGAGCTGGTAGGAATACTTAAATGGTAATCTGGATAAATTGCTGATGGCTAAGTGTGGGCCACTGTGGACTGGAGGGAGAAACACCTGGGCTGTGGTGTTAAGGCCCCCACATCTGTGGGTTCTATTTCCAGGAACCCTACCAGGTTCTTATGGTGAAGATCCAAGAAAGTTTCCCTTATGGCTCTGGCAGCAGGAGGGGCAGAGTAATCCCTGTGAAACATGCACAGACCATGTTCCACACTAGCCTCCTCTCCAGGAAGAAGACACTACCGGAGCTCATCACATCAAAGTGAGGAGCGTTTCTCCCACTCCAGGGCCCTCTTGCCTTCCTGTCTCACCTAAGCAGTTGAGGGCTGAAGCTATAAAAGAAGTATTTGTGAAGGTCACAGACCCACTGAAGGACTGAAATTGAATTGGAAGATTATAGAATGTTCCTCCTTCTCGCACCTCAGCGCCACACCGCCAGGGCCCCAGTGTAGTAGTAGTAGATTACAGTTGAACAAGACACAGCACACAGACTCGAAAAGGAGTCTGACTAGGGAAGCCCAAAGTCGATAGAGGACACAAAACCAAGGAAACCAACGGGATTTTGGAAGCCTCTACTATCTTTAAATGCAGAAGACATTAAACAAAGCCCAAATATTAGCTGGATTAAAACAAATCCTCACACTAAAAGCCTGTTTATCTCAGTTCCTATTACTGAATAAAATATTTTCAGCTTTCTTCAAAATATTATAAGTCATGCCCAAAGGCAAGAAAAACACAGTCTACAGAGACAAAATTAGCACCCGAACCAGACTCCTATGTTGGAATCATCAGGGAATTTTAAATAACTATGCTTAATACGTTAAGGGCTCTAATGCAAAACGTAGACAGCATTCAAGAACGGATGAGTAATGCAAGCAGAAAGAGGGAAACTCTAAGTAAGAATAAAAAGGAAATACTACAGGGTGCCCCAAAAGTCACCATACATAGGGAAAATGAGCAATTGTAGCTAAATGTACCTTTATTTAGAAAATATTCATTACAAAATTTTACAATTTTTTCCTTTGTATGGAGACTTTTGGGACACGCTGTAGAAATCAAAAGCTTTGTAACGAATGAAAAATGGCTCATCAGTAGTCTTCACCTAGCTAAGGAAATGTGGTCTTGAAGATGGGTCAATAGGAACTTTCCAAATTGAAATGAAAAAAAAAAAAGAAAATTGTAAAAACACTCAGAGCACCCAAGAACTGTGGGACAATATCAAAAGGTGTAACATATGCATAACTGGAATACCAGAAAAAGAAGAAAGAAGCCAAGGAAATATTTGAAGTAATAGAAGCCTAGAGCTTTCCAAAATTAACAACAGATGCCAAATCATGAATCCAAGAATCTTGGAGAAGATAAAGCAGAATAAATACCCAAAATAACTATTTTTGGCAACATATTCAAATTGCAGAAAAGCACAGAAGATAAAATCTTAAACAAAGACAGAAAATAAAAAAAAAAACCAAACCCTTCCTTGCCTATAGAGGAACAAGGGTATAAGCATTATAGGACAGAGCTCATCAGAAACCACTCAAGTAAAGAAAGTGGAGCAAAATATTTAAAGCTTCGAAAGGAAAATCTCCTAGAATTCTATGTTAACAAAATTATTTTTCAAAAGTGAAGGAGAAATGAAGACTTTCTCAGACAAAAACAGAGGATTCATCACCAGCAGACCTTCCCTACAAAAATTGAGAAGGAAAATGATATAGGATAATGAAGGATAGGGAAACCCAGATCTACATAGAGAAAGAACACTGTAGGAGCAATAAGTGAAATTAAAAGAATATTTTATTTCATAATTGATCTTAAAGATAATCATTTGTTTAAAGCAACAAGAGTAACAATGTATTAGATAATTGAGCATATGAATAACGTGTTGTAAAATACCTGCACTGCACAGGAAGAGGGATAGTGTTACTTGAAGGTGGACTTGGATTAGATTAAAATGTATATTATATATTCTATGGCATCAACTAAATTTTTTAAAGAAAGTATAATTGTTGTGCTAAAAGAGGAGACAAAATGAAATCGTTTCAAATGCTCAAAGCCAGAGGAGGGCGTAAAAAGAAGCCTTGGGCAATGAGCAGAAAAAATTTACAAACAAGGTTGATATTAATCTAACTATATTAATAATCACTTTAAATGTAAATAATCTCAATATACCAATTAAAAGACAGAAATTATCTTTAAGATAAAAAGAAACAAGACTCAACTATGTGTTGTCTACAAGAAGCCTCCTTTTGTTTTTAACAAGTGAAAAGCATATACATTTATTTGTTTTACATGACACAGGAGTAAGAAGCCTACTTTAAATATAAAGATTATAATAGGTTAAAAGTTAAGGGATGGAGAAAGATATAGTATGTTAATGTTAATCAAAGAAAATTTGGGGTATTACATTAATTTCACACGAAGGAGAATTCAAAAAACAAAAATTGTCAAGGATAAAGAAAGGTACTACACAATGAAAATGGGGTCAGTTCTCAAAGAAGTCATAACAGTCTCAAACATGCATGCATCTAATAATATAGTGTCAAAATATGAACAAAAACTGATAGAACTAAAAGAAAAAATAGACAAATCCACCAGTATAGCTGGAGACTCCAACACTTTCTGTCAGTAATTGATAAATCAGGAGGCAGAAAATCAACAAGGATACAGTTGTCCTAAATAGCACTGTCAATCAACTGGATCTAATTGACATTTATAGGATAAGCCATACAACATCTCAAGCTTTCATGTAATATTTATAAAAAGAGAGCTTATTCTGGGTCATAAAGAATACCCTGCCAGCAATTCTACTACTGGATATATATCCAAAAAAATTGAAAGTAGGATCTTGAGATATTTGTACACCTGTGTTCAAATGGTGCTATTCATAATAGCCAAGCGGTGGAAGCAACCCAGGTGTCAATGGACAGATGAATAGATAAACAAAATATGGTATATACATGCAATGGAATATTATTTAGCCTTTAAAAAGGAAGGAAATCTTGACATATGCTACAATATGAACTAACCTTGAGGACATTATGATAAGTGAAATAAGCCGGTCACGAAAGGATAAATACTGTATGATTACACCCATACGAGGTATCTAGAGTAGTCAAGTTTATGAAAATGGAAAGTAGAGTGGCGGTGGCTAGGGGATGGGAGAGAGAAAAATGGGGAGTTGTTGTTTCATAAGTATAAATTTCCGGTTTTGCAGGATAAAAAAGTTTTGGAGATTGGTTGCACAACAATGTAAATGCTATTAACAAACCTGAACTGTATGCCTAAAAATGGTTAAGATGGTAAATTTATTTTATGTACCTTTTTACCCCCCCCAAAAAAAGGCACTTTAACAAATTTAAAAGAAAAGAAATCATACAAACTGTGTTTTCTAACCACAATGGGATTAAACTAGAAATAAATAACAGAAAGCTGGAAAATCCTGATATATATATGGAAATGAAACAAAACAGCAGAAGAAAAGGAATAATAAAAATTAGAGCAGAAATCAATGAAATTAAAAACAGGAAACAATAAGGAAAAATCAATAAAACCAAAACCTGGTTCTTTGGAAAGATCAGTAAAATTGACAAACCAGGCTAACCAAGGAAAATGGGAGAGGAGACAAATTACCAATGTTATAAATGAAAGATTATTTATCTAATCATATCATTAATAATCACTTGGACACTAAGATGACAATGACAAGATAATACGAACAACTCCATGCTCACAAATCGGATAATTTTGATGAAACAACCAATTCATTGAAAGATACAAATTGCCCAAACTCACGAAGGAGAAATGGATCAGCTGAATAGTCCTATCTATTAAAGAAATCATTAATTATTAACCTTCCAAAATAGAAAGCACTAAGCCCAGATGGTTTCACTGGCAAATTCTATCAAACATTTAAGGAAGAATTCATACCAGTTATCCACACTCTCTTCCAGAAATCAGAAGAAGTAGGAACACTTCCTAACACATTCTATAAGCCAGCATTATCTTAATACGAAAACCAGATAAAGACATCACAAGAAAGAGAAACAATGGGCCAATATCTCTCATGAACCAGATGCAAAAATCATCAATAAAAATATTAGCATATCAAAGCCACCAATGTATAAAGAGAATTATACACCACAACCAAGTGGAACTTATTCTAGGTATGCAAGGCTGATTCAATATTCTAAATTAATCAATATAATTTGCCACATCAACAGACTAAAGAAGAAAAGCAATATGATCACATTAATTGATGCAGAAAAAAATTGACAAAATTTGACACCCATTCACAATAAAAAAATCTCAACAAATTAAGAGTAGAATAGAATTTTGTCAATTTGACAAAGAATAGCTACAGGAAACTTCCAGCTAACATCACAAGGAAGGATGAAAACTGAATGCTCCTCTGAGCCTAGGAAGAAGCAGGGACGTCTTCTCTTACCACTCCTACTCAACACTGTCCTGAAAATTCTTGGTAGTCCAATCGCACAAGAAAAATAAATAAAAAGTTACAGATTAGACAGAAAACATAAAACTCTATTTGCAGAAGATTTTTTTCTATGTAGAAAATCTCAAAGAATTGACAAACAAAAAACAATTCATGAAACTTTGCAAAAGGAGCAAAGGCAATTCAATGGAGAAAGAATAATCTTCAACACATGGTGCTGGATAAATTGAACCTAGACAAAGACGTTACACTTGATATGAATGTTAACTCAAAACAGACATAAATGTAAAATGCAAAACTGTAAAGCTTCTAGAAGAAAACATAGGAGAAAATCCACATGACTTTGGGTTCGATGATGCGTTTTTCAATATAATACCAATATTTTATTGGTAATATCCATGAAAGAAAAAAATTAATAAGTTGGATTTATTAAAGTTAAAAACCTTTGCTCTGCTAAAGATATTGTTCAGGGAATGGAAAGACAAGACGCAGACTGGGAAAAAAATTGAAAAACAGATATCTGAGAAACAATTCGTATGCAAAATATACAAAGAACTCTTACAACTCAACAAGAAAACGACCCACTTTAAAAATGAACTGGCACCTCAACAAAAAAGATATACAGACGGCAAATAAGAATATGAACAGGTGCTCAATATCATATATCATTAGAGAATGGCGAATTAAAACAACAATGAATACTATAATACTATACTTATTAAAATGGAAATAACTGATAATACTAACTGCTGGAAAGTATGCAGAGCAAAAGGAACAATCATTCATTGGTGGTGGGAATGCAAAATGGTACAACCGCTTTCAAAGACAATTTGGCACTCTTTTGTGAACTAAACATAACCTTACCATGTAATCCAGCAATCACACTCCTAGGTACTTATTTGAAAATTTGTATCCTCTCAAAAAGCTTCATATGAATTTTTGTAGAGGATTTATTCATAATCACCAAAAATGGAAGCAAGCAAGATGTCTTTCAACAGGTGAATAGATAAAAAAACTGTGCTACATCCACAGTTTCATTCAATAGATTAACTATTTATTCAGAAATAAAAAGAAATGTAATATCAAGTCATGGAAATAAGTGTAAGAATCTTAAATGTATATTTAATGAAAGAAACTAGTCAGAAAAAGCCATGTAATATATTACTTCAATTCTATGATGTTCTGGAAAAGGTAAAACTTTAAAGACCTTAAACAGATTAGCAGTTGCCGTGGGTTCCAGGGCAGAAAGTGAAGGTTGAATAGGTGAGGCACCGGGAAATTTTAGGGCCCAGTAAAACTTTAGTGTGATATGTAATGGTGAATACAAAACATTAAGCATTTGCCGAATCCCACAGAATTTTATAGTACAAAGAATAACCTTAATGTATATGCAAATTAAAAAATTATTTAGGAGGTGGGGAGAATCACAAGAAGAAATGAAGACTGAGGCAAATTAAATGGATTATGAGGCAACCTCACTCAAGGGACTAAGGGAATAAAGTAATGACCTACCTAACTTTGGAAATGAGTAGAATCTCTGCTACCAAAGGCAAAAGGAACTATTCACAGTACTGTACTCTAGTTGATAAAGTTGTTTCCCATGGAGGTAACAATTCCGATCCTGCTATACATACACAGTAGAATTGAACAAGTAAGTCAATGGATAGCAGATGGTAGGACCTGGCTTTCTCACTGTAGGACAGGGAGGTTACAGATAAGCAAAGGGAGGAGGCTAGAATGATCCACATGTGAATTGATTAGAATTGTAGACATCAATATGAATAATGTTTAGCTAAATATGGATATGGATAGTTACATATAGAAATATTTGTAGATACATGTTTATGTAAGTGTTAATATACACAATTATATCTCCTTGCTCTGTAATCTGAGAGGGCCTAGAAGCAATGACACCCTCATATCAGCCAAAGCCCACTCATCGGTGAGCTTCCAGACCCTGACATGCAGCGTCTGGTATATCGGTGTTCTTGGAATGTGCGATGTGGAGCGTCTCACATGCCCCCACAGAAGACTCCTGGTCACATCCTCTTTTCTTCCCCAACTTCCCCAGGACACTCTGCTCTCAAAGCAAAATCAAAGCCAATTGGTCATGTGTCCCTCACTTCCACCCCCACTGCTTTGAAATGAAAACTCCTGCCTAAACACCGTGTCATCAGCCCACAGACATTCCGGGAAAAAGGAGAGAGCAGGGCCTTCTATCCAGCTCACACAGCACCAGCTCAGTCAGGAGAATGGGGCTGCTCAGTAAGAGCTTCTGTCCACATTGTTTCAACAGCAACCATTCCAGTAGCTGTCACAAAACAAAGAACTGAGAAGTCTCAGGTCTGCTAGTGCAGAGAACTTCTCATAGTATTTAAGTAACACTTTCCAACTTCCGCCAATTAAGGTTATAAAAATCTGAGGGTCAAGCTTTTGCAGGGCACCCAGCATAAACATTCTGCAAGGAGGCCCCAAACTATTGATTTTTAAATTTGTAATCATTTTCCAAAGTCCAAAATGTGTAGGATAGGCTGACAGGTTGGAAACACAGGGAAGAGGGACCTTGTTGAACTTCTTGTGTGTGTAGATTTATGTTTTCCAACAAATTTAGGAAGTTTTCAATCATTTCTTTGAATATTTTTTGCTGCTTCTTTCTCTCTCTTCTCTTCTCTTCTCCTGGTACTTCCGTCATGTGTTTGTCGCATTGTGTGTATGTGCTTAACAGTGTCCCACATTTCTCTGTTCCTCTGTTCATTTTCCTTCATCCTTCATTCTGTCTGTTCTTCAGATTGTGAAATCTCTATCAACCTATCTTCACGTCTGTTAATTCTTTCTTCTGCAAGTTCAAGTCTACTGCCGAACTCCTCTACCAAATTTTCATTTCAATTATTGTACTTTCCAACTCCAGAATTTACATTCAGTTCTTTTTTATAACTTCTATATATTGATAAGGTTATTTGGAAAGACTTCGTTAAATCTGACATCTGGTCACTTGTGACGGTTAATTTTATGTGTCAACTTAGCTAGGTCATGGTACCCAGATGTTTGGTGAAACATTATTCTAGGTATTTCTGTGAAGTTATATTTTAGATGAAGTTAATACTTATTTTGTTTTATTTTTATTTAAATAGATTTAGGGGGTACAAGTTTTTATTGTTGTTGTTACTTGGATGAATTGCATAGTGGAGAAGTCTAGGCTTTTAATATACCTGTCACCTGAATAGTGTACATTATACCTGGTAGGTAATATTTTATGCACACCCCCTGCACCCTCTGCCTTCTGAGTCTCCAGTGTCCTCTATGTCACTCTGTATGACCATGTGCACCCTTTGCTTCGCTCCCACTTATAAGTGAGAACATACGGTATTTGTTTTTTTGTTCCTGGGTTACTTCATTTAGAATAATGGCCTCTAGCTCCATCCAAGTTGCTGCAAAAGACACTATTTCATTCTTTTTGATGGCCAAGTAATATTCCATGGTGTGTGTGTGTGTGTGTGTGTGTGTGTGTGTGTGTGCTGTCCAGAAAGTATCCAGCCATGTAGACTAAAAATAGTATTAATAATGGCTGGATACTTTGCAGACAGCCCTCATATACCACATTTTCTATATGCACAAGATTAATATTTTCTGCAGACTAAGTAAGGCAGATTACCTTTCATGATGTCAGTGGGCCTCATCAAATTCATTGAAAGCCTTAACAGAAAAAGACCAGCCTCTCCGGAAGAAGGGAGAAGTCTGCCAGCGAACTACCTTTGGACTCAGACTGCAACTCTTCCCTGGGTTCCCAGCCCGCCAGCCTACCCTGCACATTTTGGACTTGCCAAGCCTCCACAATTGCATGAGCCAATCATTTAAAATAAAACTCTCTCTCTCTCTCTCTCCCTACTGGACAATATTGACTAATATATCATTTACACAGGCAGTTTCTGTTGCCTGCCTTTCCTTGGTTTATGAGCCATACTTTCCTGTTTCTTTGCAGTTCCCAGAACTTCTATTGGAAACCGGACATTTCAGATAATATACTGTAGCACCTCTGGGCACGTCCCTAAGGGGCTCACTGTTATTCGCCTGCTTACTCGTGCAGTGATAGGCTGGATTATTTTCATGAAGTCTATTCTCCCACCATCACCCCCATCCTTACCCACCTGCTACAGTGGGAAGCCTCTACTGCTTCTCCTTGGAGGACACACTTTGGTATGCCCACAGTCACCTGGGTGACACCCCTACTTTAGGGGGGATTATAGTGGTTTTGGTGTATGTCTTTCTGTCTTTTCCTGACCTTACTCAGCTATTAAGCTCCCTAATTTCAGGCTGATGACTCAGTTTTTTTTAATAATGCTCTGGGCATAAATTGCCTTATGGACATATCTCATCCAATTCAGGCTTCTTTGAAGGGATAGTTCCCAAAGTCAGTGTCTGAAATTTGTTCTGTCTCCAGGAGGGCTCTTTGCAGCTATCTCTTTTTTTGTTTCTCTCTGGCAAACTAGCCAGCCCTACAGTTTAGCATATATTTCTGTTTTAGCTTGGGATGCTGTAATAAAATACTATAGCCTGGACGGCTTATTAAAAACAAATTTACTTTTTACAGTTCTGGAAACTGGAAGTCCAAGATCAGGATGCCAGCATGGTTGGGTTCCGGTGAGGGCCCTCTTCAGGTTGTAGACTGTTGACTTTTCATTGTGTCTTCACAGGGTAGAAAGAGGGCATGAATGTTCTCTGGGGTCTCTTTTATAAGGGCACTAATCCTGTTCATGAGGGCTCCATCTTCATGACCTAATCACCTCCCAGAGGCCCCACCTTCTAAAACCATCGCATTGGGGGTTAGGATTTCAACATATGAATTTTGGAGGCACACAAGCGTTCCATCCACAGCAATCTCCAATGAGTCTACCAATCGCTTCTTGATTGCCTCTCACCACAAACTCCACTGTTTTTCCACCACTGTTTTTAGAGCACATTTAGACATGAACATCCCACACTGTGTTATAAATGAAGTTTGTTTCTTTGGGGAGAAATTTGGAGCTTTCTGTTCTATGGCCTGCTTTTCCCCCTGGCAAAATCTCTGAGCTACGGCTCTGGTGCCAGGGTGGAGAAAACGGCATGCTTCTCCTGAGTGACACCCCTGCTTTAGGAGCTCAGCGCTCAACAGAATGGTGGGCAGCAGCCCCAGAGCTACTCAGGTTGTGCCTCTTGGCGTGGAACTGCTGCCTACAAGCTGGGGCAATGGTGATTGGGGACCCAGTATTTTCATTATTTGCAGACTTTTCAAGGTACAGCCTCTATTCCATGAGTGGGGTCTGTGAGGAGGAAGGGAGCCCCTACATTGCAGCCATAGTGACCTGGAGTTTATTATCCTCGCTGAGAAGAGGATGAGGCAGGATGAGACCTGCTGACCTCCTGCTCCTTTCAGGGAGTGTGGAAGTTGTCAGAATCAAAATGGAGTCACTTGTGTTAAAAACGCTAACAAACAAAGCTAAAGAAGGCTATGAAGGGAGGGTTCTCATGCATGAATACCTGATAACAATTGTCACAAAAGACCCTGCAAAAACCACAACTTTGCACAAAGGCTATTGCAAGCTGACACAAAAATATACTCTTGCAAGGACATCTGCCCAGCAAGTGCCTGTCCAGACTTGGACTGGCACCATCCTTGTTATTGATCCTTGTAGCCAAGGATAATTATCTCAAAAAAATTATTTAAGCCTCCTCATTTTTCCTTTAAAAACCTTTGTCTTCCTTTACCTCCTTGGACATATTGACACTTTACTATGGCAGGTGCATTCCCATGCAATGTCTACTCCTGAACAAACGTGATTTCTTTTAGAGAACTTCCTGTTCTGCTAGTTACTCAGCCTGACAGAAGCGAGTCCTCTGGCTGGGAGCAGGGAGGAGAGGAAGCCTGGTTTGTGAAGGCTGGAGCGGAGCTTCTGTCTCCGTGAGTTGGGAGGAGGCGCACACAGCATGGATCTGGGTTGTCCCGGCAGGTTGCAGGGAGGATGGCTGTCCTGGGGGAACGGAGTCACCTTCAGGGGTCCTTGCTGGACTCAAGGAGTGATCAGCATGTTTCTGAGCACTTCTTATGTATCTGCCGTGTTTGGTGATGGACTCGCTATTCCAGGCCACCGTCACTTCACACAGTTCTCTCCAGAACCTCCTGTGGTTATGCGGGTCACAGGGCAACAGAGTCAAGGCAGAACAATCAGGTGTTCAGAGCCTTAGGAGTCCCGAGGTTTTGACTGTGTTACCCGGAACAGACGCCCTCTGCTTGTCCATGTCTCGCACGTCGTCTGTCTGGCTAAGAGTAGGTGTCTGGCCACTGGTGGGAGTGGTGGGAGAGGGCTATGGAGTCCCTTATAGCAGCAGTCCCCAAACTTTTTGGCACCAGGAATCGGTTTCATGGAAGACAATCTTTCCATGGATCAGAGTAGGGGAGAGGGCAGGACGGGGGCTGGGGAGCAGGAGGGAGGCAGAGCTCGGGCGATGACAGGAGCGATGGCAGCCAGCTGTAAATACACTTCCTCACCCACTGCCCACCTCCTGCTCACCTCCCCGCCTCCTCTCCACCCCTCCCCACCAGGGCTCTGCAGCCCGGTCCCTAACAGGCCAGGTACCGGTCCGTGGCCCGGGGTTAGGGACCACAGGCTTATGGGCTCAGAGGAAGAGTGCCATGATGCAGGGTGCTGCAGTGGCGTGTCGTTCACCCCGCTCACATCGGTCAGTCTGCCCCACTGCTGTACAGCTCCCAGCCTACCGAAAGCTATTGCCAAGTAGGCGTTACTAACACCTGCTGGCATCGGCTCTCGGGCCCTTCTGGGAGCCTCATTTCCAGCCCGCTTTGCAATGAAGTGGGGCAATGTGACCAGTTGTGACCAATGGACTGAGAGGGGAAGTGACATCTGCCTCTTCAGGGGCAAAATGTAGACTCAGAAGGGATGTGAGATGTCCATGTGCTCTTTTCCCTTCCTGGGAAGGTATGAGGCCTCTTGTTCCAGAAGGGTCAGCTGTAGTGGAGGTCTCCATCCAGAAGAAACCCTCAGTGACGTTGTGGAACAGACTTCCCCAACTCAACTCCCCATAACAGTTCATTTGATATGTACTTTGAGGAAGAAATAAGTATTCGTTAAGCCAATACAATTGTTTTTATGATTAATAATTTGTTATAAAGGATACAGCTCAGGAACGGCCAAGTGGAGGAGAGGTGTAGGGCAAGGGAAGTAGCAGGGGAAGGACGTCCTGGCAAACAGCTGTGAGTGGAGAGATCCCACATCCTTTATGTTCTGCAAGAGCAGCCGACTGCACACAAAGACCCTTCCCATTATGACTTAAGCGACGTTCTTTTGTCACCTATCACAAGGCCAGACACAGACTCCGCAAATTCACATTTCTGCCTCATAAACGATTAGTTGAGCAGTTTTATCTTCAGTGGTCAGAATAAAGTATGTGTTAACCAAACTTTCCTTAAGTTTCTCTCCTCCCAGGCCCCCGAACTTTGCCTGAGCCAACATACAACCCTCTTGACGGCCCTTTTAAGAGTGAGAGGTTCTCTGATTCAGAATCCGATTTTGCCTCCCTCATCCTGCCCTCCCCTCCCACGTTCTTTCTAATCTTGTTTGTTCTTCCCTATGGAAAAAAGCCCTTGTCTGCCTAACCTCTGCGATGCCTGCAGATTTTATAGTTGGTGCTTTTACTCTATTGAAATAGTCTTTTAGAATAAAGTTACTTTTAACCTAAATTTGAATTCCTTTTATTCGAAAGTGTCTAGAATCAGCCCAGGACACTAATAATTACACCCTCGGAAAAGGCATCACACCCCCACTTCTGCCCCACCCCGACCACAGCCCTGTGCATCCAGCTTTGGCCTCGGTAGCTCCTTGCAGTATGAGGGCTCCTTCCGTGGGTGGTGTGGACATACTGGGACACCTGGATGGGGTCCCAGTCAGTCCTTTTGCTGGACCAGGACTGACCTTCACTTGGAGTCTCCAAGCCCAGGTCTCTGCTTCTCCGTTATCGTTATTCACCTAGTTTTAAATAAGAAAGCAGCCGGTGTTTGAGGAATCCAGCAAAATCACTCAAACTCAGTGTTTATGTTTTAGAAGGGAAGAAAATTATAAGGCACTTACATTTCACGTTTCAACAGGAAGAGCAAAAGTATCCCTTTCAGACAATAAACATGTGACTTAAGTATGATTTCTATAACAAATCATTTACTAAACAATTCATCATATGTGAACACTTTTCATAACTGCCAAGTCCTAGCCCATAAAATATAGCTACAAACAGTCTCATCCAGATAACAAGATATAAAACAGAGACATCCACTGTCAAAAATCCTCCACCCTGCATAAGACAGGAACTGATCCTTTGGTGAATATTCGTAATTCGCCAATTTATCTACCACACTTTCTTGTGGAAACATATTCATTTTTCTGCAGCCATATGGTAAAGCTATTTTCCCTATTTCTTTTCCCCACTGGTATTACCAAAGTTAAGTCCTGGTATTCTGTTTGAAATCACCCCAAAATAGAACAGAGCTCAGAAGCTTACGACACTCACTCCGGAGAAGAAAAAGGTAAATAAGAATTTTCAACAAATGGAAAATAAGACTAGATTCTTTGTTTCCTGAAAGCCACCTTTCTCGCCTCATTGGAAATAGTTTATTATCTTTCAGGTTCTACTGATAAAACACATTTGACAGTTAAGGGATAAATCTTTTGAAGGTGACAAATCCAGGGAGGGGGGTGCTGGCTGCAGCACAGACACGTGTGACTCCAGCACCCAGTCAGGCATCCTATCATGTGGGACCCTCCCCCAGTGCCACCCTGCTCCCCCAAGGGCTCAGTGACCAGCCCCGGAGACGCTGTTCCGCCTCCGCATGCCTGCAGTGCAGACTGCGTTGCAGGGTCTTGCACCGCCCCATGGGGTGGGTTGTTTTTTTTGTCCTGTGGCATACTTTATCCTCCCTTCACAAGTGTGAAAGAATCCGACAGGCAAGAGTCACTTATGCCTTTCACCTCAATACCGGCATCCTATCGGTTGAGCTTCAATGTGTCTCCAAGAATGAAAGCTCAGGTTGGAAAGAAAACCTCAATGTCCCAGAAAGTTAGCTTTTTAGATGAAGGGTGGAGTAGGTGACTCCTCTCAACACCAGGGCATCCAGCTGCCCCCCAGACAGGCTCCACCCCCACACCCCAGGCTGTCCTCTGACAGATGACCCAGGGTTGACAGTCACTAGACACTCCAGTGTCTAGTGGGCATCGTGGGTCATCCCTAGAGAGCTGTGAAACCAGGACCAGGAAAAGATGGGAAATGGCTGAGGACACATCACCCAGTAAAGTTTCCAAGGGGAACCTCAGCACGAAGATGACCCGGTAAGGAGTGTGTGCCTAGGAAAAATAAAAGGAGGAGCACAGAGATTTTTTTACAGAGAAAGATCAGGTGATTATTCTCTGCTTTCCTCTCATGTGAAATGTTCGGAAACAGAAAACAAATACTTTTAAAACAGCCACCCACAGCTCTGTGAAAAAAAAAAATGACCGACAATTAAAATACTGTGTCTGTTAGAAAAATAAATAAAGGACAAATAGTTGATAATGTTATGAGTTGGAGGGCAGTAGTAGGCATTTGGAAATGTGGGGAAGGAACTGGAAATTTAGGATTTCCAACAGGCCCTAGAACAGTTAGGCTGGGCAAACTGGATTTGTGTCTGGGGTTTGAGACTCTGCTTGCTATACACTTGGAAAACTCAAAGAAAACCAGCCCCTCTAGGGAGTGTTAAAATAGTTAAATAGACTGAGGTGGCTGCAGTGCCTTGGGTTCCTCCTTCAGAAAACCCTAATTCTAGCTCAAACGCATTTTCTGTAAATTACGACTTAGAGGAAAACAGAAGTTAGGCAAACCACTGCAAACTGCCAATAAAGCTCTGGTGACATATCAGCAGATAGCCACCTGGATAGTCCAAATACAGTGACTACATTACTGTACCCGATTATCGAATTCGGTTGGCGTCCTCGTGCGCCTTACAAATGTCTTTCCTTCAAGCCCTGCCAGTGGCCCCGAGACCACAAAGCATGGCTGGGGGCTTCTACATTCGCAAATTACCGTTTGCTCAAATAAACTCTTTTATGTTTTCACTCTTCCTCAGTTTAATTTTTAATAGGAGAAAGGAGAAGCCAGGGATCTCACGACACCAGCGCTTCCCACGCGAGAACCCCCGCACGCGAGTGGGGACCCCCCACGGCCCTCCCGGCGACACCGCGCACACTGGGGGCGACTCGGCGCTGCGGGCGCGGAGCCGCACAGACAGGGCTACGGGCTGCGGCCAAGCGCACTGGCAGGGACAGGACAGGACGCCGCAGGTCCCAGCTGCCCGCTCGGTCCCACCCTGTGGCCAGAGGGGACTGAGGGCCAACATGTGACGGCCGCGGCGAGCTGCAGTCTTGAGACTCCACAGCGAAGCCGGAGGCCCGCGTCGCCGCAGCTGCTTCCGGCCAGCTCCAGCCACCCCACCCCTCTCTCGGGACACCCGGGCTCCACACGCACCGTGTCCCAGCTTCCGGGGTGTCCCGGTGTCCTCCCACGGACCTCCCAGTACCTGCGAGTCACAGGGTGACGGAGGCTGCGGCAGAGACACCGGGCCTCCTGGAGATGGAACCGCGGACAGAGGACGCGGGGAGCTCTGGCCGCAGCATGACCGGACTGCACCAAGTAACGTAAGGCTGTTAAAATAGAGGAGCAGGAACAAGTTCGTGTTTATCTTGGGGGTTTTATTAGGCCAGGGTTAGCAAACTTTTTCTTAAAGGACGACACAGCGAATATTTTAAGCATGTGGTCTGTACAGTCTCTGTTGAGGCCGGTCAGCTCCGCAGTTTACAGACTAGAAGCAGCTATAGACAATAAGAAAACGGACGAGTGTGTCTGTGTTCCAATAAAACTTTATTTATAAAAACAGGCACCAGCGGCAGAATGTGGTTTGCTGGCCTCTGTGTTAGGTGGTTGTGGTCCCCCTCTGGGCTCTCCATTCCAACAGTTCTCACCCCAGACTGCATGTGGATTTCTGGGGAAGATTTAAAAAATAAGATGCTAGGGCCCCTCTCCTGGCAGGTGAGACCAGAATCCCCGAGGGTAAACTGGACATGGACATATGCTTAAAGATCCCTAGATGATGTTAATTTATGGCGAGCACTGATACCACAGCCAGGGCTCCAACTAATTCCTAAGAACTCCAATCAGATCAGTTGTGCTGGGGACATGTCTTGGAGCCATCTGAATCCTCCTAAACACATGGCATCAATAAACTAATTATTCTAAGGTAAGAGGAAGTGCAGGTTGTTTGGAAAAGGCTGTCTACACCTGCCTTTCAGGTTTGAGAACTCAATATAAACCTTTGCCCTTTGGCTGTTCTTCAGCTGGAAGATGCCTGCTCTACCTGAATACCCTTTGTCACCCGCTGTTACGCCCAGGGTGATCCAGCCCTCGGGGTTGGCAGAGGCACCAGAGCCACCCACGGTTCCCTTTTTGGCTTACCTGTTCTTGAGCTGATGTCCATAACTTGGCAGCAAGACGAGTATTAACCAAGACACTCAGCCAAACCACCCCCTTTTCTTGATTTCTCTGGTCTGTCAAGGCACGAATGTTCACTCAGACTCTCAGGCTCCAAGCTCTGAATCAATCCTTCACTGAGATTTTCTGCTGATCTTGAAGGCTTCACCCTGATTTATACCTGTTCACTTCAAAACCTAAGTCAGAGTTGCCAAGACAGTCTCAGCGAAAATAACAAACATATCTGACAAAAAATGTATAGATGGAAAAAAATCCATCATGTTAGAAGTGGGTCTATTTTCTATTGAATCATTTAACTTTTTAAAAATAGTTTTTCATTTTTGAAATTTGTGCCCAAATAAGTAAAGGGGTTATTTACAAAAACACAAACGTCACTTAATTTCTTTGACTTCTTGGTCCATATATAACTAATACAAGTCACACAATCATATCCACACCTGCTTTTGACAAACAAATTGAACAGCCTATTGAGAAAGGTTTAATTCATCTGGAACAACAGTATTCTTGCTGGAAAAAGTAGTGTCAGGAGATACATAAAGGAAATGCTAGGTGGTGCATTTCCCCCTGAGAACCACATCCATAGCTGAAGGTCTTCATTGGAAGATGATTTCTCCCAAATGAACAAGCTCGGAGGACCTAGAATTCAGGATGGTGCAATTTTAAAAGGAAACCTCTAGAGTGAAACCATACTTTGTAAACCCTGGGAAACTAGGACAGTTACTGTCTTAGTTCAAGTTGCTATAACAAAATATTACAGACTGGGTGGCTAATGAGCAAGAAATCCATCTCTCACAGTTTGGGAGACTGGAAGTCGGAGATCAGGATGCCAGCATGGTCAAGTTCTAGTGAGGGCCCTCTCTGGGTCTCCGACTGTCAACTCCTCATTGTATCTTCGCATGGTGGAAAGAGAGTGGGGGACATGTGTTGGGTCCCTTTTATTAGGGCACGAATCCCGTTCATGAGGGCTCCACCCTCATGACCTAATCACCCCGAAGGGCCCCCCCTCCTAATGCCATCGTACGTGGGTCGGTATTTCTACATATGAATTCTGGGGGCACAAATGTTCGGTCCATTGCAGTTTCCTTCCTAGTTCGAACGCAGGCTGCCTTCCTACTTCTCGCCGTCACACCTCCGCCAGCCTGTGCAAACTGTTCATTCATAGCCTCCCTACAGACATTTTATTTTATTTTATTTTCAGTCCCCTCAGAGAGCACACATACAACTGTAAGGCTGTTGGCGGGTGCACCTCCCCTCCCTAGAGAAAAAGGAAGCCCATGAGTCCCGCCCTAAAGGCCATAACAAAGAACTCTCTACTTCACCAACGTTCGCCCCGAAGAGAAACTCTCATCCCCCAACTCCAAAACCTTTATAAGCCCACTCAACACTTCTGGGTGCGTGACTTCTCTGGCCCCCTCTCTCGGGACCCGTGAACCTCATCCGGGAGCGCTCTCTTTCCCCTTCCCCCAATAAAGCCTCGTTGCTTTGCCCTTTTCACTCTGCTCCTCTTTCTTTCTCTGCCGCCGCCCATCCAAAAACCTTACAACAACCTTTTGTTTTTTACTTCTAAGCTTATTCCCTTGCCTGAAAACCTTTCACATCTCCACCCTAACTTTCTTTTGAGTCACAGTTTAGTTCCCTACCCCACCCTAACCTGCCCCTTACATGCTTATGTGAGAGCCAGAAAGCACTTTATGGTCCTGTAAATGACTGAGCGGGGAGAGGTGCTTGGAAGCTGACAACGAGAAGTGTCAGGAGTAACATTTTCTCTCCTTTGCTCATGTCCTTTCACAGCCCCTGGCAGCTGGATCCATCTCCAGGCCGGGCTCCCTGGTGGAGCAAGATGGCACTCTGACATCACGCACCCTCATCCTGGGCCCCCAGGGCCGCCACCTTCGCAGGTTGCTGTAAGTGTCAGCGATGTCGCACAGGATGCAGCCGGTCCAGCACTACAGCCCTGCTCCTCATTCCGGGACCCTCTGCTGCACACGCTGGACCCTGACTCCTGGTCCGCAGAGTGCGCAGGAGCCGTTGGCTTGGGCTGAGCTGCTGTGCGAGGCCCAACAGACCAGACCAGGGTGGAGTCACTCAGGCTAATGTTCCACCGCACTAAACTGTTTTTCTGATCTTCCAAGATATGGAGAGAGAAAGAAAGACAGCAACCAAACTCGCAAACATTCCAGTTTCAGGTGGCATGACAAGGAAGTCCCCTCTGCTTCAACCTTTATGAGGAAAGTAACTTTGAAATGACCGATCGCTTTTTGTCCTCTGTCCTGCTTTCCTCAGCCCCTTTCTGGCTACAAAGCCGAGCGCCTCTGCTCAGCTCGCAGGAGCATTCATTCTCTTGTATAGAATGCGGTGCTGCCTGACTGCAAATAAAAACAAGTAAGATCTTTAAGTGTGTTGTGATTTTGTCTTTTGACACCCCCCAACTTCTTGGCTAAGCAAATGCCGGCCTCAGGGTGACCCACGACTGGCCCCAAGCTGTGGCTGTTCAGTCTCCACCCCTCGGGCGAAGCCAGACAGCTGGGACTTGGATTTGGGATCCCAAGGCCCAACGTTTTGCTTGGTCTGGTAACTCCACACACAACTGCTGTCTCTTCCTTCCAGACTCCTGGAAGTGGGACTTCCAAAGCCGGGCAGCCTGTGGTGCCGCCTGAACCCCACCTATCTCCCAAGTCTCAAGCTGGGACCAGCCCTGGTGCATCAGTGCTTCTGGATCACGAGCTCCACAGAAGTGACAGGCGTGGCTTTGCGGTAGAGCCGCCGCAGCGCTAAAGCTTACTCAGGAGCAGTGGTGCCAGCTGCCGTTCCAGGTGCTCAGAGCTCCTATTCTCCGCATTTTGGCTCTAGAGTCTGTGTAAGAACGCTGCAAGCCAGGCTCCTACGGGGGCACGGCAGACACTGGCAGGTTCGTGAGGGGCCCAGAGCTGAGGGGCCGCACAGCGGCGGCCTTCCTCTCGTGTGGGCTCTGCTGTGGGCACCGCTCAATGCCCAGCCTGAGTCTCTCTCCTCTAGGCTCTTCCCTGGCTCCTGTGGTTTGACCCAAGTCATTTTCCACCCATTTTCCACGTCCAGGAAGCATGGAATCATGATGAGTTGGTTGGCTGCCAGATGTGAAGATGGGCGCCATAAAGAGGGATTGAGTGTGTTTATGGCATCTCTATTTCCTCCTCCACCTTCACATGACACAGGCCTGTCCTTGAAAGACACACAAACACTGTCTGTCCCTTGTCAACATGGGTCAGAGCCCTCAGACACTCCAGGAGGCCCTGTAACCCTGGGTGGCGGCCTGCTAGGGCTGTGAAAGTGGTGGGCTATCCCAAGCCAGAGGCCGGATGACTCGACACCCTCCCGTCCCTCCATCTCTTTGGCCCGAGTCTATCCGCCTGTTGGCAGGGTAGGTGGTAACAGAACTTGCCAAGGATGATCGTGATCAGGGAACAGCTTTTCCCTTGTCCTGCGTTCTCGTCCTTTCTACCCTTTCTTTAGAATGAGAAAATGGGATGTGACATCTTCACTATTCTAACCTTTCTCACAAGAGACTCCCTTCGGAATAAATCGTCTCTCAGTGGCCGCAGGGGTGTTGGGCCGTGGGGCCATGCCCTGCATGGAGGAATACAACGGTTTGGTTGTGCACTGGCCTGGCCGTTCAGCCGTTTCCGCGCTTGGTCTGTATCCTACATCGTGAGGTTTTAGAGGGTAGAAATACATCTTCCATTTTCTTTTCAGTTCAAACTCATTTCCCTTTTATTAAAGTTCAAGTTACCATTACATGGTTTGGTACTCAATAAAGGAAAACTTGTTCAAATAAGGTAATAGGTTATTATTTATATTCCCACATGATTTTTTTGGTTTGTTTTTTGAATTTATTTCTCTTTCTCTCTCTCTCTTTTTTTTTTTTTTCGGTCCCTACACTTTCTGGAACAGTCCAAGTGCTTGTTTACAGGGAAATAGCAACGCCAATAAGTCCTCGGGAGCCCGTCACGGGGTTTGCACTCTGTCAGGGCCCAGCTCCTCTGCAGTGCGGACCCCAACCCACTTAAAGTCGGTCTAGGTTCTTGGATGACACAGGGGTAGATTTCCTTATGAGGTGCTGTTTTGTCCTTAACAACCTCTAGGATTCAAACTGCACCAGCAAAATCATTTAACCTTCTGCATGCGTGCAGACAGCCTCAGTGATTTTGGGTTCTGAAACCACATAACAGCCAATAAGTGTGTTCACTCCTTTACACACCCCTTTACACAATTCCCAGCCATCTGTATCTGGCTTGTTGAGATATGTCACTTGGCGAACATCAGGCTCCTCAACTGTCTCAAGTGACCCATGATGACAGCAGCAAACTGACTAGATGTGGCAGTGGGCTGGGTGGGGTGCGCAGGCCTGAGGGCAGCAGGGTGGCTGCAGCTCTGGCGCAGGTGGGGTGTTGCACCCAGCACTATGCAATGGTGGTGCACAGGCTAAGGCTGGAGCAAAGCCAGGTGTGAGCCTGCAGACCGTTCTGGAGCGCGTGAGGGTCGGAGTCCTGCACGGATGCACAGCGGGCTGCATAGCTTCTACTTTTGTACTAGGTGTAACAGACGTTTTAGCATGGAACCTTCATGGACTTTTGCCAGCACTGCAGACAGCAAGTGAGAGACCACAGCCATGTTGTCCTGTGTACCCGTCAGAATAGGCTTGGTGATGCTACTACATAACAAGTGGCCCTGAGGTGCCAGAAGTTATGACATCAAAGATTTACTTCTTGCTTACGCTATCTGAGTCAGCTGCATTTCTGCTCTGTGCCGTTTTAACCCAGGACCCAGCCGATGGAGAAGGCTCTGTGTGAAGATTTGCTAGTTACCACGGTGGAACGAAAAGGCAAACCACGCAGGAGCCTTAGTCCGTAAGGCCTCTGCTGCCAAGAGACACATCCCTTCTCACGTTTCGTGGATCAGAGCCAGTCACTCGATCCAGACCTATGTCAGCGAGGCGGGAGAGTCTTCCCGCCCCAGGGCCATCAGTGAATCTCTGGGCACAGCCGCAGTGCACCCTCCAGCCCCTGCTGTGATGCCAGAGCAGCCCTTGGCTACTCCTCTCAGAACTGGCAGGTGGGACAGCAGCCCGGGCAGCGCCGGACCTTTGCTGGCTCTCTGGATGTTGGCAGTTGGCAGGGGCAGTGGGCGATGGAGGGAATTGGGAAACCCAGATCAACTCTCATTCAGCTTCCACCAAATTTTGCATCTTCTCTGGGCCTCAGATTCCTCATCTGAAAACAAGGGGACTGGATTAGACAAGAGCTAAGGCCGGTGCCAGCTGAAGCTGATTACAAGTGAGTGAGAACACAGATCCATCAGGACAAGGACTCACAGCTTGTGTGCCAAGACAGCAGAGAATAACTGAGAAATTCCAGAAACTTTTGCTACACCTTCACCAGCACATGACTTGGGGGTCCCTGCCCGCAGAATCTTGACCTGTCTCTATGCCCCAGCTCATACTTCCTGCAGCTTGGTGTGCCCTCTTCTTTCTTCTCTGCTTCCTCAAAACCTGTTTTATTCCCACTCAGCATCCCCAGCAGGGAGAGTGTCTTAGAGTTTTCTGCACTCCTATCTTATCTTCCCAAAGGTTATGTCTTATCTTTGACTTTTTTCTGCCTCCCACCCTGCTTCTTCCCCACCTCCTACCATATCTTTCACATCACCAGAGCACCGACCATTGTTTGTGTACATTATCTCATTTGGTTCTCACAACATGACCATAAGGAAGGTATTATTTTCCTCATGACAGCATCTACCTCCCAGCTTTTCTGCCAATCCAGTGAAATGTCAGATGTTCAGTGCACACAGTAAGGGATCAGTAAGCAGTAGCAACTACTGTAATTTTTGTTACTGACGATGAAACCGAGATCCAGAAAGGCTGAGTGATACGCACATGTTGTGCAGTTAGTGAGGGGCTGAGTTCGAATCCATACGAGTTGTCATTAGAGCCACTCACTGAATACTTCTGTGTCTTTCCCCTCCTGGGTATATGTTGGATTGTACTTCCTCGCCCTCCACCTACAGCAAAATGACTTTGACAGACATTTGTCACTTTTCAGTGGAAGCTTCAGAAGCCAGCGGTTCTCCTCTTCCTGCCACAGCTGTGCAAGGGAACTTGCATGTGAGGGCAAAGCCCTATCAGCAAGAGATGTTGCGTCATAAGTCTAGCGAGCGCGTCTGTCAACGCACGCCGGCTGTGGAGCGTGAGGGAGGAATACATGTCGCTGTGTTAGGCCACTAGAACTTGGGGAGTGGTTGCTGTTACCTAACCCATGTTACTACACACCAAGACATGCTTCTACAAGAATTGACATATCCTTTTGGGGCTGTGTGATATAGACCCCTGTAGTCACCCATCGGGTCTGATGGCTGCTGTCTTTTTGTCTATCTATCTGTTTGTTTAGAAACAGAGTCTCGCTATGTTGCCCAGGCTGGTCTGGAAGTCCTGGGCGCAAGGGACCGTCCCACCTCAGTTTCCAGCGTGGCTAGGATTGCAGGTTCGTGCTACGGTGTACAGCATGCTTCCCTGTTTCTTCCATCAATACTGGTCTTTCCATTAACCAAACCCTTCAGCAATAAGCTAGTAATTCTGAACAGGGAGGTATAATCCCCTTGCGAGTATTCAGGTAATTTATGGATGTGTTTAGGATTGTTGCAATTATTATTAGTGGCAGTGATGGTTTGTGCCATTTCACGGTCACGGAACAGGGATGCTAGACATCTTGCAACTTTGGGGACAGTCCTGAACAACAGAAAAGTCCTCAGTCCCTCGTGACCCTAAATGTCCAGGTGGACACTCATGTCAGTCAGAAGTTTATAATTGGTTCCAGCTCTCCAGCGACGGCGGCACCCAGAACGGCAACATGAAGGTTGATGGTGCAAGACGCTGCCCAGCTGTGCCAGAAGGGTGTCAAGCAGTGAAGACCGTGCACCATGTTGCGCCTGATCGGGTAGAACCTCCCTGGCGGGTTGAAGCAGGAGTGTTCCAGGCAATGTCTGCCGCCTCGTGCGCTTGCAGGCCGCAGCCCGGAGTTCGGCAAGGAGGGCAAGTCCTGCAAGTTTGGCTTCACTGGCTTCAAATCCAAGGCAGAGGCCCAGATGGCACTGAGCCATTCCAACAAGAGTTTTACTGCCACATCCTGGATCACAGTAGTGCTCTGCAAGTCATTTGGGGACCCAGCAAAGCCCCGAGCCTGGAGCAAATGTGCCTGGAAACCAAGCAGCCTCCAAACGACTCCATTGCTCCAGAAATTAAGAAAGATGACAAGAAGAAAAAGGTGGCAAGTGAACTGGAAAAGCTGAGATGTCACAAGGAGTAATAGAAGGGGGCCCTGGTTATAGCAATGCCTGGAGCATAGGGAAGAAAGGCTTCTCAGAGGCAGTGTCCCCTGGCCTGTGTGTGGGTGTTGAGAACGTTGCCAACAAGCCCTACCTCTTGGAGGGGCTGGTTTCCAGGCCCTGACCATGAGTCACACACAGGGGGCCTCAGCCACTGGCCTGCCTTTGCACCGGGAAGTTGTGCATGTCTCTGCTGATGCCCAGCCCGCTCAGCCCCACGTCGCCGGTGCATTCCCACAGAGCTGCTCTCCAGGGCCTCCTGCCCTCTCCTTCCGCATACAGCACCCACCGCCCTCCCTGGGGCCAGGGCAGGTCCTCTTCCCCTGTCCCTCCCTGCCCCGCCCTCTTCCCATTGCTCCGAACCTTCCCCAGATCCCTGACTCCCTCCTGCCCCAGGACAACAAGGGCTGTGGGGACTCAGCCAGCCCCTGGGGCCCTGGATTTTTTTAGGCTCCCAAGGAAGGAAAGCAGGAGGGGAGTAGACTGAGCTCTTAAAATTTTACCCCTTTGCTGTCTGTGAAGCTCTCCTGTTCTCTGTACCAATCTCAAGGGAGGGGGACAGTGAATTCTTTTCTCCCCACAACCAAGACCCTTACCTCTGGGTAAAGGGCTCAGAGTCGCTGGGGCAGGTCCTGAAAAGCTGCTGGCAACTGATAACAGCCTTTGCCGTCAGTTTCAGCGCTGAGAGCCTGGGCCGGGCTGGGAGCCGCAGTGAATTCTGTAGCCGGATTATAACAAAGCCCCGTGTGGCAATGTGTGACTGGGGAAAAAAAAATTATAATTACCAGGACCTAGATCCTAACTCAGTTTTACATATAAAATATACAGCATTTGAGGGCTTGGCTTTATGGCTGAATTTTCCAAGAATACAACTATCACATATACAGGGAGAAGATTTAATTTTTTGGCTCCAAACTTAACTAAGAGCCATTCACTTGGAAAATGCCATCATCCACAGCAATGCCATTCATGGTCATTTGAGGGATGAAATCATCATGCCTGCCCCAATCAGCTTTTGTTGCTCTCAGATTTGCTAGGACTCTATGTGTATATACAGCTGCGCAATATGGAGTCCTTATTTCAAAATGCCAATGTATAACACCACTCCTAAATCAATCTCTTAAATCCAGCCATCTTTTCTCTTTGCTATTTCTTCTACTTTAGTAGTGTCCAACCATTTCTGTACTGAAACACCCATATTTTATTATACATTTCTAACATTTGTCCATTATATAAAAATGTTCATGGCATTGATCTGTTTAAATTTATAATGTTTGTAGGTGGATGATGTAACCCGTGAATTGCATTTCCGGATAGTCACGAGGCGTTGCACACTATCGTTATCATGGGAGGCTTTGGGCTGGGGTGAGTTATGAACTATAAAACCAGGCCCCTCATTGTTTTACAGGTGTGTCCTGAGGCCTGCTAGGCACAGGGGAAGGAAAGGTGGCACTTCTGGGCAGGTGCTGAAGTGGAAGCTCAGAGAAAGCACACAGTCAGCACGGGGGCAGCACAGTGTGTGCCCTTCCGCCCGCCTCTCTGTCCTGCCTCCTTCACGCTGCCTCTTCTGCTCGGCCTCCCGAACTCTGCCGCCCGCCTGCGAAGGCTCGAGAGTCCGCGGAGAGCACGTGGACCGCGGGCACGCTGCAGAGCTCAGGCGCCACTACCGTCGTGGTTCGCGTGCATTTATCATCTCGGGAAGCTTTCTCAGCCGCTCCACAATATTTGCCTCCTGCTCCCCATGGCCAAAGCCACATCGGCCTCTCCTGTCATCATGAGGCACATGCTCACTGTTCCTCTGCTTGCGTGGCTCTCCACAGTTCACAAAGCACCAAGACGGACTCACGGAGTCCACCTTGCTCTGCATGAGCCTCCAGCAAAAGATGTCCTGCTGTCCTCACAGTGCAGCCACCTGGCCGCGTGTGGCTGTGTGTGTGCCCCAGGCATCGTCAGGGGGCTGGGCCAAGAACGGGACCCTCCGCCTCTCAAGTCCTGGGCTGTCCCTGTGTGTCTCAGGTGTGCCCACCTGGTGAGAGCCCTGCTGTGCGCTGGCCTGAATCAGTCTCACCTGGAGGTGGGAGAGGGGAGGCCCTCCTCCTGGAAACTCCGAGCTGGAGGCCCACAGTGACAGGTGAAGCATCACATGAGACAGTCCCTCAGAGTACAGTATGATGTTTTGATACAGGAATACATTGTGGAATCACTAAATCAGCTAATTAACCTATCCATTATCTCATACAATTATTTTACATATTGATTTAAAATCTACTTTTAGCAATTTTCATGTATATGGCACATTGTTATTAACTACGGTCACCATGTTGTACAATAGATCTTCTGAACTTATTCCTTATTTGTCAATTAAAAAAAGTTCACTCCATTCAAGAGGCAAGAAGGATTGTTTGAAGGGGGAGGAATTTAAGATGACCCTGGGTTTCTGGCCTGGAGGACTGGCTGGAGTATAGTACCTGCCTGTGGGAGGGGCACAGGAGAATAAACAGGTTTGAGAAAGAAAGTGGGAGAGGGGGTGAGCCTACATGGCATCACACCGAGCTTCAGTTACCTGTCAGCATCCTGGTGAAGACGGAGTTACAGGAATGGCTCTCGAGAGAGAAAGGCCAGGGTGGAGGCGCAGCCCTGAGGAGCGGTCGGTGACTTCAAGTCTCCTTTAGTGTGGGGGGCAGTCCCTCAGCTTTGGTTCTTCAGTTATTATTTATTAAAGGTTGCTTTGGACAGATCTCATAGCTTACTGGAAACCAGCAGAAAACACTCTGGTTAAGAGGACTGCTCTGGGAGAAGGCTTGGTTTTCTGGGCTGTGTCCCTGTGTGTGGTTTGCGTGATGTTGATTTTTTCCATGTTGTAGATGTCAAAATCCAGCCAACAGCAGCCCTATCCCAAGAGCAGCTGTGAGACCTGGCAGCCCCCGCCCCACCCCTGGCCCTGGCCCCCGCTGAGGAAGTGGCATTTCACCCCGGGCACCGCGACACCATGCAAAGCCACTGCCAGAAATTCCTGTAGGCGGCTTCCCATGGGCTGGGGCCCCCGACTTTGACAGTAACTCCATTATAAATGTTATTAACTATTAACCTGCTCCTCTGCTTGCCCTTGGCATCCGCTGTGAGCAGATGACATCCACATGGCAGAGCGGGGGTGGCTTGGATTCAGAATCCTTGATTCCGAGTCCAGCTCTGCCCCCTGGCAGCTTCCAGGCTCTGTGAAGCCAGCGCTCCTCTTCTTTAGAGGGACTGCCTCCCTGCCTTTGTGCGTCTGCAAGGAAGTGTCTATGAGGGGACATGACAGGTGGCATTGGTTTTAAACTGTCTCTACAATTAGAGTTAGCAAGTATGGCAGAAGTTGGCAAGGAGATGGAGCCACAGCTGGAGACACCCTCCAAGTGGAGAGATGGGGAGAGAATTTGGTTTTTTCTTCCATCTCACCTTGAGTACCCCACCTGCGCCTCCCACTAGCCAAACCTTGCTGGAAGCTGCAGGCGAAGATCCGGGAAGTGTGGTCTGCAGGAACATGGGGTCTTTGGAGCAGGGGATGCGTGGAAGTGAGTAGTGTCGGCAAGCAGGCTCTCGATGACAAGCGTTCCGATACGTTGGTTTGGGGTCATATGTCTCCAAAGGACCTGTTGGAGTTAGAACTCAAAACTGGGGGGCAGCGACCCTGTGCAGGAGACGGAGAGTTTTCTGCCTGTGGAGACACCACCCCCAACAGCTGACGGTTTGGAAAGACAGAGCCAAGGGATTTGGTCAACATATTCAACACCAGGAAGGCTGTGGGGAGATTAACCATGAATCCCGCTAGTCTCAGACTACCAGAATCCTCCCGTCCCAGATGCCTGTTGAAGTTTGAGAGTTTTAGGGAAAACTAAAAGGAATTGGACTTCCACATATGTTGTGATAAATTTTTTTACATTAAAGACTTATTTATTTATTTTTTATTGAGATAGGGTCTTGCTATGTTGCCCAGGACGGCCTCAAACTGCTGGGCTCAAGGGATCCTCCTTCCCCAGCCTCCCAAGTAGCTGGGCCTATAGGAGCATGCCACCACACCTGGCCAAACACTTCTGTTTTTTTTTTAAACAGTTTTAGTTTTGTGGAAAAGTTGAGAGGCAGGTACAGAGGTTTCCCATACACTCCCTACCCTACGAGTGCATCACCTCCCCCGTTGCCAACATCCCCTGGCACGTTCGTTATAATTGATGAGACTACTTTGAACGCCATTATCACCCAACTGTAACTAAAAGTCCATGGTTTACATTAGAGTTCACTCTTGGTGTTTTGCATTCTACGGTTTGGATTGATGCACAATGACATGTATCTAATGTTATAGCGTCACATGCCACATCTCTGACTCTTCTGTTAAATTTTCAGCTCCTTAGGGCTGTGTGTTCTGATCCCCGGGGCTCCCGACGTGAATGCTGAGTGAGGAAGAAAATCTCAGGACCTGTGCACCATCTCCCCAGGCAGCTGGGCCTGGGAGGGCTGTCGGATCATTGGGACAACCACTTCGTTTTATAAACGGGGAGTCTGAGGCCCAGACCGGACCAGTGGGGGTTCCCAGGCCATACAAGTGAGTCAAAGCCTGACTGAGTCTGGGGGAAATGTCTTTTTCCAAGTTTTCTAGAGTGCCTGGAAATCACTGGAGCGTGGGCCACAGTCAGCTGCTGAGTGACGTCCAGGGTCGGGGTCCTGGATGTTGACAGGTCGGAGAGCAGCCAGGTCTTCCTTATGTCACCCCTTTGTGTGGGATACACGGACTGTCCTAGTCATCCTGAGTGGAGGGCTGAGGGTGGGCAGGAGTCATCCCCACTTCCAGGTGTTAAGGCCAAGCCTGGAGCGATAAAGGGGCTTCCCAGAGACTGCGCGCACTGTGGCCGGGCCCAGAGTCAGACTGGCTTTCTGAGGCGACTGCGGGCTCCTGCCCAACTCCTGCCACCTACTGCTTGCCCTTTGAACTCTCACTGTGCCCTTCCTTCTTCTCTCCCAGGAAGAGCTCATCTTTGAGAAGTTGCCACTTGGGGCTTACAGTTAGTGGCAAGGCGGAGGGGCAGCCCCTGGGACCTGGGACCCTCTCCCCGCGCGCTCTGCCGAGGCAGAAGCGAACCCAGCGTTCTTTCCCTCCCGCCGCGCCCAGGGAAGGCCGGACTCTGGTTCTGGGACTGTCTCCATCCAGCCATAAAAGCCACTGTGTGCTGCGGTCCTAAGCATGGACAAGCCTCCGCAGCCCATCTGCTTCCTTTAGCCCTCTGGAACCGTCCTTCCTCTTGGCCCTTATCCCTTCCTGAGAAGGAAGAGTGCAGCTGTGTGTGGTGCCTCACGGCTCCGAGAGCGCAACTCTGTCCTGGCCAAGGACACACGCAAGCGACTTCCCAGCCATGTCACTGCTCTTAACGATCGGCCTTCCTGCCACAGGAAGCCATCAGTGATCCTCTAAATATCCACATGCTGCTTTAATGAATTACATTTCCCCAAATATAGGAACACCCCTAAATATTTCACTAGAATCCCAAGCCAAATATATAACGCCCTGACCTTCATAGTGCACAGAGAAGGCACACGCGGTCCCACATGGCCCCAAGGCTGCCACCAAGGGTACACAAGCACACAAAGCTCCGATGTCGGGAACTGACAGCACCGTCCCTTCTCTTGTCTTCCTTTCAGTCCTGCTTCTTCTTAGGGTGCACCCTCACTGGGTCTCGGGAGTTTCACTTTCCCTGGCTCTGTAATCTCACCGGAACTTTTAAGTAGAAACAGCGTCTTGCCAGCTACAGTCGCGAGGCCCGGGTGGCCGAGCTGGCAGCTCTTTCTGGGTTCTGATGCAGGTGTGGCGCCAGGTGATTCAAAGCCACCCCACTGCTCCCTCTCCTCGGGTGATCCACACTGGACACTTCCGTAAGATTTTAGTCTCTTTGTGGTTTTTTTTTCCTTAATGACACATTGTCTCTCCCTAATTATGTTCTTTTCGGCATCTCACTGGGTCAGCATGATGCAGCCCAAAGCTTGGTCAATATCCCATGAAGACCTGACCTGTTAGCAGAGTTAAATGCCTTGGAGCTCCGCTCAGTATTTTATTATATCCTTAGGGGCCTTCGAAGATCCAATTCCCAGGAAGTGAAGGTGTCAAAGATAAGGTTGTAAGGACAGGGATTTTGTTTATTTTACTTATTTATTTATTATTTTAGAGACAGGGCTCACTATGTTGCCCAGGCTGGTCTCAAACTCCTGGCCTCAAGTGATCCTCCTACCTGAGACTCTCAAAGTGCTGGGAATACAGGTGTGAGCCACTGTGCCTAGCCCGTTCCAGTCTTTATAGACCAATGTTGAGGTCTAGTTGAGAACAGAACTCAGAGGAACCTGGATAGAGTTTGGTCAGGAGGAAATCTTTGTCAGGGGCATGGAGTCTGGGTGATGGGCTCTCCTTTTCCAAGGACTTGGCTCATTCATCCCTGTTAGACACACCCCGGAATACTTGTCCTTCTCTTAGCTCAGGTTCCTGTTTTATCTGCCACTGTCTGGTACATTTGGTGTTAGTTCCCATTGTTACTACTCCCTCATGTTGCTTACACAGAAAGAGTTCTACACTTTTTTTTTTTGCCTGTTATTCATCTTTTATTTATTGATTTTTAAATTGCATTTTCTTTGTTTGTTTTTCTATAAATTTTTTTATTTCAGCGTACTACGGGGCTACAAATGTTTAGGTTACATATATTGCCTTTGCCCCACCCGAGTCAGAGCTTCAAGCATGTCCATCCCCCAGACAGTGCGCACCACACCCATTGGGTGTGAATATACCCATCCCCTCTTCCTCCTCCCCTCTGCCTGACACCTGATGTATGTTATTCCTATATGTGCATTTATGTGTTCATCGGTTAATACCAACTTGATGGTGAGCACATGTGGTGCTTGTTTTTCCATTCTTGTGATACTTCACTTAGTAGAATGGGTTCCAGCTCTACCTGGGATAATACAAGAGGTGCTGTATCACCACTGTTTTTTGTGGCTGAATAGTACTCCATGGTATGCATATACCACATTTTATTAATCCACTCATGTGTTGATGGGCACTTGGGTTGTTTCCACATCTTTGCAATTGTGAATTGTGCTGCTATAAACATTTGGGTGCAGGTGTCTTTTTTATAGAGCCTCTTTTGTTCTTTCGGTTAGATGCCCAGTAATGGGATTGCTGGATCAAATGGTAGATCTGCTTGTATCTCTCTAAGGTATCTCCATATTGCTTTCCACAGAGGCTGCACTAGTTTGCAGTCTTACCAGCAGTGTATGAGTGTTCCTATCTCTTGCATCCACGCCAACATTTATTGTTTTGGGACTTTTTGATAAAGGCCATTCTCACCGGAAATAAATGATATCTCATTGTGGTTTTGATTTGCATTTCCCTGATGATTAGAGATGTTGAGCAGCTTTTCATATGTTTGTTGGCCATTTGTCTATCTTCTTTTGAAAAGTTTCTGTTCATGTCCTTTTCCCACTTTTTGATAGGGTTGTTTGATTTTTTCTTGCCAATTTTCCCAAGTTCTATATAGATTCTAGTTATCAGCCCTTTTTGGGATGTGTAACATGCGAATATTTTCTCCCATTCTGTAGGTTGTCTGTTTGCTCTCATTATAGTTTCTTTGGCTATACAGAAGCTTTTTAATTTGATTAGGTCCCATTTATTTATTTTTGTTGTTGCTGTGATTGCCTTTGGGGTCTTCCTCAAAAATTCTTTGCCTAGGCCAATGTCTAGAAGAGTATTTCCAACATTTTCTTCTAGAACTCTTACACTTTCATGAGTTTCAGAGTTCTATACTTTATAAATAGATACTAGTAGTAGTAGTAACAAAATATTGCTTTTATATTAATACTTCCTGTATTAGCTTCCTGTGGCTGCTGTAACAAGTTACCATACACTTGGCAGCTCAAAAAGGTATACATTTATTTCCTCGCAGTTCTGGAGGCCAGCAGTCTGGGATCTCTTTCGCTTGGCTGAAATCAAGGTGTTGGCAGGGCCACGCTCCCTCTGGAGGCTCTAGGGAAGAGTCCGTCTCTGGCCTCCTCCAGCTCCTGGTGGCGGTGGCGTCCTTGGCATATGGCTGCGTCACTGCAGTCTCTGCCTCTGTGGCCACACTGGCTGCTTTGCTGTCTCAAGTCTCCACCTGCTTTCTCCACGCCGCCCCAAATACACCACTTTGGCATAGTGATAATTTTTAGCTAAAGGCACTTAAAAACAGATGCATGAAGCGTACTCAGATAAACTCCCACGTGAAAGATGCCCTCCCTCTACCAGGAGGACAAAAATATTCCCATCACTAGAGACCGAGAGTTGAGCTGAAAGAAATGTGTACAAACAGATCTTGTCAAAGTAACTCTTACCATCCTTTCGTCTTCCCCATATATTTTAGTTACTTTTCCAAAATTGCCACTTTTTGTTCAACTTAATATATAAGCACTTAGGCCTAGCCACTTCTTTGGGTCTTCACTGTTTTGGGAAGCCTCCCATGTATGTGTAAAAATTACCCTCCTCTCAAGTTTTGCATAAATCTTGAAATTGTTCTAAAAAAATAAGTGGCCAGGTGCCGCGGCCCGCGCTGTGTGCCCGGCCACTCAGGATGCTGGGGCGAGAGTATGGCTCGAGACCAGGAGCTTGCGATCAACCTGGTGACATAGCCAGACCCTGTCTCCGAAAAGCAAACTACTCAGTACAATTTGCATGCTTTTCTCCTTTAATCTCTGTCTTATGTCGGTCCCAGCCAGAAACCCCAAAAAGATAAGAAAGAGTTTTCACTGCCCTGCAGTCCCCAGGCCTCACGTTCCTCACAGTGCGCGTCCCCACACACACCGCGGCCCCTGTGTGGCTCCCTCGGGGCTGTGGCTGGTGCGGTCCTTGGCCGGGGCCTCTGCAGCAGGCGCCCTTCGGCGCGCAGCCTTGCTCAGGTGCCGAAGCGCACTGCCCTGGGAGGCTTATCAAAACCACAGGGGTGTTGGCCTAGATCCAGTTGCTCGTGGCACAAAGATCCGGTTATTGAGACAAGGAGGATTGCCAAGGAAGAAACGAATTTTTAATACGGAAAACATCTCATCAGGAGGACAGGATAGGCTGCCTCAGAGTGGTCTCCCCAACTCATAGAGATCCTGGGCGTTTTTCTAAAGGGGGGGCCACTTGCCTTGGGGCAGATCACGGTGCACCTCGCAAGGACCTAACTGTGGTTGTGGGGACGGTGAGTCAGGAATCTGCCCCAGGGGCCTTCTTTGTGCAGAAAATCCACCATTTCTGGGAAACAACTGGGAAGGTCAAGTAGTTAGTTAAAGGAGAGGATTAAAAAACATATAGGAGTCATGGAAACGTGTCCATGGAGTCAGTGACGCGGGAAGTGAGAGCATTTCCGCAGACCTCTCCTGCCCGCAGGGCTCTAACTCCCTGTCTCTGGCCCTCGTGAGCAGGGAAGGAGCTCTTGCCAGCAACATACCCCAGTCACACTGTCATGAGCAACAGCTCATCATTCACCTGTAGGATGCTTCTATTCCAGAGTGGATTTCCTTTTTCTTTTTTTCTTTTTTTTCTTTTTTGAGATAGAATGTCATTCTACTGCCAGGCTGCAGTACAGTGGCACTATCACAGCTTACTGCAACCTCGAACTCCTGGCCTTAAGAGATCCTCCCACCACAGCCTCCCAAAGTGCTGGGATTACAGTGTCGAGAGAGAGCAGGAGTCCTGTGGTGTCCTGTGAGCCATGCATCAGAGAGAGGGTTGTGGTGTGACACGGGGGTGTGGACAGCCTTGTGCCTCTGTCTGTGTAGCGGGGTTTAGCTCTCTCGGTCACTTGCTCAGGGAACCTGCTGACACTGGCCACATGCGGTCCCTTCCTCATGTGCTGCCATGGCTGTGTGGCTCCTTTGATCTGAAGGATATATTATAGTTCAGCCTGGGGTTTCTTAACGACTGGCTCTGACTTGCTACTGGGTCATGAAATCAATATGGCAGGTCTTGACTAGTTGTGAAAAATAGTCATTATTATTATTATTGTTATGACAAATGGGTAAACAGTCCTCACTGGCAAGGTCAGTCCTAATGCTGGGCACGTATTTCCTCTTTTAATCTTCAAATGCGCCCAGTTCACAGAAGGAGAGAGTGAGGCACAGTGCCTGTGAGCAACTGCTGCACAGCCACGAAGCTACTGTGTAGCAGAGCTGGGGGTTGAACCCAGGAGGGCCGGCCCTGGAACCTGTGGTCCTAGCTGAGACGAATCCTGTCTCTATCTTGGGGGCGGGGGTCAAAGACCAGAAGAGAAAATAGAAGAGAAACATCAGATTGAGTTGCATGTAGTTAAGAGTTAAGCATTATTTAGTGAAACTTTTATTTTAGTTACGCGTGTGCATGTGTATTGGCTCACACCGTGAAACCCATCACAGTTGGTTGTGGTGAAAACAATCCGAAAGTTCCGTATTGACCAGAGGACATTACGTCTAATGCGAACGCACAACTGTTGGTCCAGCCCACTGCAGATTGGACTTGTGATTTGCCACCAGACCGCAGCGGCAGTGAGGAATAGCAACACAGCAGGACGCAGCGCCACACGCGCGCCACGACAGCAGCTGCCCTGGTGGAGGGCACAGAGCTCTGCGCGCTTTGCCGGCCTCTTTCCGAGGGCGAGGTCGGGGGAGGCCGCGAGGAGGATGGGCCCCGGGCTGACATTATCTGGCCTAGGACCTGCCTCTTACGAGGCCAGTTTCAACAAGCTTGGGATTTCTCTTCAGAGACTTGATATCTCAAAACTCTCTTACAATTTCCTGGAACTAGACTCGACAGGAAAGTGGTCCTGGCGGGCGTCAGCATGGCGGATAGGCTGCAAGGAGGGGCGGGTGATACCTTTGCCTCCTCGCCCCTTCCTCCTCCTGCCATTCCTGAGCAGTCCCCAGCAGCCTTAGGGGAGAAGTTCCACGTGTTTTATTACCCTCCAGGTTCATTGTCCCCTCCACACCTTTATACTATTTACATTAGAGCAATTGACTTCACCGTGTGAGCTTCGTGTTGCTTATTCGTACTAATGGAAATGACAGCGACATTGTCCTTAGAAGACTGCTGCTACTTATTTACCGGGTGCGCACGCACACAAACACGCACACAGGGTCTGTCTGGAAAGTGTTCAGCCATGTAATATGAAAAATAGAGACATTTATTGAAGAAGATACGAGGTACAAGAAACATCGTACACAGGACAATGACGCCTCAGTCCCCTTCAAAGTAGGCGTGTGGGGACCTCACACAGTGCTCCCTGCGTCTCCTACCCTAACCCACATGCGTTCAGCATGCTCAGGTGTTCTTGTTGCAGGCCTTCCAGAACGTGGGTCACTTTCAACAGATTTCTGACCATCTTTGAAGTGTGTGTGCCACACTTTCATTTGCACTGCACTCGTTGCATTGTCCCGAAAGCCTTCTGAGTCATCCGAATAGTTTCTGCGGAGTATTGTTCAAGCTTAATGCAAAATTTCATGCGGATTTGTTGCTTTGCTCGCTCAGTCATTTCAAACGTGATGGCGGCACAGTGCACAGGCTCACTCCACGCGTCCCGCGCCCCACTGACTAGCACAGTGACGTCATCATTGTTCACCCACGCACGTCACGGCAAGTCCTTGGCTGCCGGGTTACTGCGTGTGTGTGTGTGTGTGTGTGTGTGTGTGTGAGAGAGAGAGAGAGAGAGAGAGAGAGAGAGAGAGAGAGAGAGACCACGCTCTCAACTAACAAAGGGTGAATGTTCCTGGAGAAAGATGGACACTCAAAAATATTCTAATAGCCGGGGGCGGTGGCTCACGCCTGTAATCCTAGCACTCTGGGAGGCCGAGGCAGGTGGATTGCTCAAGGTCAGGAGTTTGAGACCAGCCTGAGCAAAAGTGAGACCCTCTCTCTACTAAAAAATAGAAAGAAATGATCTGGACAACTAAAAATATATGTATAGAGAAAAAAATTAGCTGGGCATGGTGGCACATGCCTGTAGTCCCAGCTACTCGGGAGGCTGAGGCAGGAGGATCGTTTGAGCCCAGGAGTTTGAGGTTGCTGTGAGCTAGGCTGATGCCACAGCACTCTAGCCTGAGCACCAGAGTGAGACTCTGTCTCAAAAAAAAAAAAAAAAAATTCTAATAGTCACTACTGGATACAGACTCTCTGCTGCCTGACCCAGTACTCTGAACATAAAGATGTAATTGAGTATTCTGTTGACTTATTGATGTAAATCCTACTCTTTTTTAATAGCTTTATTGAGATACATACAAGTCAATAAAGATGCAATTCAATAAATTGCATATGCAACTCACTCATTTATAATGTACGATTCAATCATTGTTAGTATATTGGCAGAGTTGTGCAACCATTGCCACAATTAATTTTAGAACATTTTCATTATTCCAAAAAGAAACCCCATATTACTTAGCCATCAACCTCCAAATCCTCAACTCCGGGTGACCACTAATCTTTTGCTGTCTCTGTAGATTTGCTTATTCTGGACGTTGCATATAAACCCAGGCATACAATGTGTGCTTCCTTGTGACCGGCTTCTTTCACTCAGCGTAACGTTTTCAAGGTTCATCCATGTTGTAGCGTGTTTCAGAACTCCATTCCTTTTTATGTCTGTAGAATATCCCATTATAAATGCCACATTTTCTTTATCCATATATCAGTTGATAGATATTTGGGTTGTTTTCACTTTTGGGTGTTATGAAAAGTGCTGCTACGATTATTCAGGTAAAAGATTTTGCATGCGCATGTGTTTTCAGTTATCTTGGGCATACACGTAGGTCATGTGGGAACTCTTTGAGGAACTGCCAAACTGTTTTCCACAGCGGCTGTACCATTTTACATTCCCAGCAGTGTATGAACGTTCCAATTTCTCCAAATTCTTTGTAACACTTGCTGTTTTCCCTACTTTATTCTTTTTTTATTCTGTTCATCTTAGTGGGAGTGAAGTGGTATCTCGTTGTGGTTTTAATTTGCATTTTTCTGATGACTAATAACGTTGAGTACCTTTTTACGTGCTTCTTGGCTATTTGTATTTTTTATCTGGAGAAATATCTATTCAAGTTCTTTCCCAATTTTCAAATTCAGTTATTTGTCTTCTTATGGTTGAGTTATAGGCATTCTTTATATATTCTGGATACTAGACCCTTATCAGATATGTGATTTGCAAATATTGTATCTCCTTCTGTGGGTTGCCTTTTCAGTTTATTAATAATGTCCTTTGATGTAGAAAGTTTTAAATTTTGATGACGTCTAATTGACATGTTTTCCTATGTTGCTTGTGCTTTATTTTATTTTATTTTATTTTATTTTTTTGAGACAGAGTCTTACTCTGTTGCCCGGATTAGAGTGTCGGGGCTTCAGCATAGCTCACAGCAACCTCAAACTTCTGTGCTCAAGCGATCCTCCTGCCTCAAGCCTCCCGAGTAGCTGGGACTACAGGCATGTGCTACCATGCCCAGCTAATTTTTTCTATATATTTTTAGTTGTCCAGCTAATTTCCAGTTACTATTTTTAGTAGAGACAGGGTCTCGCTCTTGCTCAAGCTGGTCTCGAACTCCTGAGCTCAAACTATCTGCCCGCCTTGATCTCCCAGAGTGCTAGGATTATGGGCGTGAGCCAGCACGCCCGGACTGCTTGTGCTTTTGATATCAAATTTAACAAACCCTTGCCTGATCTGGGACCATGAAAATTTATACTTATGTTTCCTTTTGTTCTAGTTTTAGCTCTTATATGTAAGTCTTTGATCAATTTTGAGTTAATTTTTATATATATCGTGTGAGATATGGGTCTGAATTTATTCAGAATTCATTTTGAATGTGGATATCCAGTAGTCCCACTACCATTTGTTGAAAAGATTATTCTTTCCCCATGGAATAGTTTTGTTGAAAATCAACTGACCATACGTATATGGATTTATTACTCTCAGTTTTATTCAGTTGATCTGTATATCTATCTTTATTCCATTACCACACTATTTTGATTACTGTAGTTAAGTTTTGAAATAAGGAAGTGTGAATTCTTCTACTCTTTTTTTTTTTAGGTATTGTGTTGGCTATCTGGGGTTCCTTGCATTTTGATGTGAATTTTAGGATTGTCTTATACATTTATGCACACAAGGGAGTTGGCATTTTGATAGAAATTGCATTAAATCTATAGATAAGTTAAGAGTATTACTACTATAACAACAATAAGTCTTCCAATCTATGAACACAGGATTTCTTTCTATTTATTTAGGCTTTCTTTTATTTCTTTTTTGCAAATTTTAGTGTACAAGTCTTGCATCTCCTTGGTTGAATTTATTCCTAAATATTTTGTTGTTTTGTATGATTTTTCATTGTGGTAAAATACACATAACATAAATTTTTAAGTGTACAATCTGGTAATGTTAAACACATTCATATTATCATGCAACCAATTCCAGAACTCTTTATCTTGCAAAACTGAAACTCTGTATCCATTAAATAACAGCTCTCCACTCTCCCCCATCCCCAGCCCCTGACCAACATTCTACCTTCAGTCTCTATGAATTCGACTATTCTAGATACCTCGCATAACTGGAAGTATACAGTATTTGGTTTTTTGTGTGTACTACCTTATTTCACCTAGCATATGTCCCCAAGTTTCATCCATGTTGCAGCATGTGTAAGAATTTCCTTCCTTGCTAAGGTTGAATAACATTCCATTGTATATATATACCACATTTAAAAAATTCATTCATTCATCAATGAACACTTGGGTTGCTTCCACCTTTTGGCTATCATGAAAATGTTGCCATGTGCACAGGTGTAAAAATATCTCTTAAAGATGCTGCTTTTGATTCTTTGGAGTGTATATTGAGAAGTGGAATTGCTGGATAAATCTATATTTAAGTTTTTGAGGAACTGCCATACTGTATTTTGCTTTCCCACCAATAGTGTACAATTTTCTCCACATCCTAGCCAATATTGTTATTTTCTGTTTTTATTTTTATGGTAATCATCTTAATCAGTGTGCAGTGGTACCTTGTTGTGGTTTTGATGTGCATTTCTCTAATGATTAGTGATGTTGAGCATCTTTTTATGTACTTATTGGCCATTCATATATCTTCTTTGGAGAAATGTCTATTTGAGTCCTTTAATCATTCTTAAAATTGGCTTGTCTTTTGTTGTTGAGTTGTAGGAATTCTTTATATATTCCGGATATTAACCCCTTATCAGATACATGATTTGTAAATATTTTTTCTCATTCCATACATTGCCTTTTCACTCCGTTCATTGTGTCCTTTGATGCACTTAAGTTTATAATTTTGATGTAGTCCAATTTATCTATTTTTACTTTTGTTGCCATATCCAACAAATAAATTTTATATATAAACAAATTAATTTTTGTATATATTATATGTACGTTATGTGTGTGTGTATATATATATATATTATGTATATATAATCTTCATGACATTGGATGGTTGGTTCTGTTTCTCTGGAGAAACCTGAGTAATACTAATAGTCAATGGATCAAAGAAGAAATAAAAAGAGAAACTAGAAAATACTTTAAGATGAATGAAAATGAACACATGACGTACTAAAACGTATGGAATGTAGCTAAAGCAGTACTTAGAGGGAAATCTGTAGCTGTAAACATCTATATTAAAAAGTAAGAAAGATCACATATCAATAACTTTTCACCTTACGCCATGGGAAAAAGAATAGCAAAAAAAAAAAAAAGCCCACTTTTTAAAATATGCATTTTTTTTGGAGATAAAATGCATTTGATAGGCATTTTGTCTTTATTCTTCTATTATGAATATTTCAAGCACATTTGAACCCACGAGATAGTTTTGAAAGGTTTTATGTGATGGCTTCATGCATGGTTTACACAAAGGTGATCCTGTCCAATCTCAATGACCATATCTGGACTCTCAAAAGAGACTCAAACTCTGAGGACTGAAGCCTCAAAGGAGTTGATTCTGAAATTAAACTGAATCCTGGATTTACGTCTTTCCTGGGGTATAAAAAGGAGACAGACTTTGGTCAAGGTCACATAACCTATAAGAACCAGAAAAAGAAACCAGCACTTTATTTCATATGCCATACTGCCACCAACATCATATAGGCCCTTCATAGTTTGATGACTTATTTATTATTTCCTGAAACAACATCACAGTTTCTAAAGGAGCGTGTTCTTTGAATGGGTCATAAAGATATGGGAGGCCTGTCCTTGTACCCACGAGCAAACAGATACAGCCTCGGAAGCAGGATTTAAGAGGTGCCCTCACACGTTATCTGGTGCTGGTTGCCCTTACACTTGCTTTTTCTTCCTTCAGTCATGCCAGTCCTCGTACTTCTTCATTCTAGCCATTGCCTTTATGACAAACTAAATAAAAGAAAAAACTGTATGTTTCAGTGGTTCCTAAGCAAATACTTGGAACTGCCATAGGGTTCCAAATTTAATTTTGAGAAGTAAGTATTATTAAAGAAAAAACACAAATGAAAACACCACCACCACCTGTCTTCAACATAAGAGTGATTGGAAGGTGACTGTCACACCTCTCTGAAGACGGACAGGCTTCTGCACCTGCCTCTGAACCAAGCACAAGCACTTGGTGGAGATGCAGCTCCTGTCATGGGGCAGGAGGAGGGAAGGAAGGTTCTGGATGATCATTCTTTCTTCTGGTTCTCTATCTCTCCTTCCTCCCCTCCACCCCGATTCGCCTCCCTCTGTCTCCCTCTCTGAGGCCTCCAGTCTTGTCTCTGCTCTCCCGTGGCCCCTCCCCAGGAAGACTGCACTGCACCCCAAGGCACACAGAGCCCCACCCTCGCTCCCTTTCGGAGCCTCCTCGACGCTGTCGTCTCAGGCTCCCGCTGCTGAGGGAGATGGTCCTATGCCCAGGGTTTCTGGTTGCGAAGGGGGGAAGGAAGCTGGAGGGCAGCTGGATCCAGTTCAGCCTGCTCAACGGTCGGGAAGCCTGCCGATTACATCCGCCATCCTCTAGAAAGCAAAAGTGAGTATTAACAGTCTTCTCACAACGTTGTAATTCAGTCCTACGTCAAGGAAGCCTCTTCTGCCCCTCAACACGATTTTGACTTCACTCCACGTGGACACAATGACCTTGGTGCAACCACTCAGGGACACTGGACTTTTTCCTGAGCCTGGCTCACACACCACACTGTTTTTGGGAATGATGGAACCAATTTGCCAATTGATTATTTCCCATTCTGTTTCATAGATGGGGGGAGGAGTCACCACTCATTTTCCTGCAGGTAGGTATTGCTAATTTTAAAGCACACCATTTTATAGACAAGGAAATTGTGAGTCATGGAGAACAGTTAGCACACAGCTCGTAAACGGCAACACAAGGTTGCAAACAAGTCTGGGGCTCTTTGCACGTCATCTAAGCTGCTTGTGAGAAGAACACGCATAGAATATTGAAACGAGCTCAGGAGGAAGGGTGTGAATACTGACCTTGTAATTCCTTAGTAAACTGGTAATTCTCCAATAAACTTTGTTCAGTTCCTGCAGTAATACACATTCTTCTCCACCGACAAGCCTTCTTTACTCACCTGCTTCTTCTCCTCTGTCGCCGCCCAGGCCCCTCATCCCTCAGAGCCGCCTCCCCCGCCTGGACTCTGGCTGCCTCCCCGCCTCCACCTGTCCTGTCCTGCCTCTGCTTTTGCTTTCTCTGCGCCACAGCATTCAACTGGCAATTATCTTTGTCTGTTTACTTGCTGCTTTTAAAAATCTTTTTACTTGTTTGCTTGCAGTTGTTGTTGTTAGCTTAAAATCATAGGGAGGGCAAGAAACTCATCTGTCTTGTTCAACTTTGTGCCAGTGCCTGGCGTGAAAGCACAAACACATGATTGCTGCGCAAATGAGTAACTTTAAGGCTCGGCTGTCAGAAAAAGGGCAAGGAGGAAGAGAGCAGTCATTTCTGAGTACTCTGTCGGTGTCAGTCCTTCGGAAAAATGGACATTGTCCCTTTGTTTTGACAGAGATTCGGAGAGCCAAAGTCACACAGTTAATAACTGGTGTCAACAGGAATCCAGCCAGGCCTGTCTGTTGTTTTATTTTTGACTTTCTTCACTAGCCTGAGTGAAGATGCATATTAGTATTAGCACTTGTGCAGACAAACTGGCTTGCTAATGCTAGATGCAATAATTCTTCAAATATGCCTTATATTTAGAGACTGGAGTTTTAAGGGAAATGGTTATATTGAAAATTTACTGAGATGATTAGCTGATTTCATCCTACACCTGTTATCTGCCATGAAGGAAGCCCAGCTAAACTGTCAGTGATTGAGTTAATGATAATAATAGCAAAGTTTCCTTGAGCCAAATTTATAATACTCTATGCATTGTGCAAAGAGCATCATAAACTTGCTCTCTTAATCTTTTTGGTATCAAATTACTTTAGTTGAAGGAGTGGTACAAATGAAGGAACGTAAGTCGATGTCTTCTTTGATACAACTTATGGAAAACGTGAACGTAACCCTAGCATCTTTCAATCTTTACAGCAAATTAGGTGTTGTGGCTGCCACTTCCTCTCAGGCGAGGAGACTGAGACTCCGCGTGTGATCTTCCAAGCTCACACAGTTGGGAGGTGGCAGGAATTCACTCTGAGGCTGCAGACTCAGCTTAGACCACTGCCCTGCACGGTTGCGAGTGTCCCTCTAGGCTGCAATGTCAGCGGTGTGAGCTCATGGAGCCATGGCAGCAGTAGCAGCAGCCACTGTTTCTGAAGCTTTTTATGACGGAATAGCTGCATGCTAAATGTCTGCCTGTGTGACTCTCTCATTCCTCAGAATGACTTGCCAGTGGGTGGTGGTGTTTTTCCCATTTGAAAGACAGAGAACTGAAGCCTCAGGAGGGTCTTCCTCCCACACGAGGGCACAGACGGTTGGGAAGTTTGTCATTCAGGGCACGTGCATTTCCTCTGCGAGGTGACTGAAAGGCAGGGATGTTGGAGGTGGTAATTTCATTATTTTAGCGTATTCGCACATTTCCAAGCTGGAGGAATAAGCCAGTCAATGAAAGTTCCCAGGAGCTCTCGCAGAGAACAGGTGGGGCAAGGTGGACGCACTCGGCCAGGCTCTTGCTGAGCTCTCAGCGCGGGCCCTGCTGGAGATGGCACTGCTGCTCCGTCTTCTCGGCCCTGAGCAGACACGCCGCTACATGTTTATTCCAGACGAGATGGACTGCTCTGGAAACTCACCTGCAAGCTCTGCTGGTGGTCGAGGGAACCTGGGAAAAGCCTGTTTCCCGCAGTGGGACCAGGTTTACACCCCAGCCGGCTTTCTGGACTCAGCCGAGCTCCAGGCTCTCCTTGGCCAAGCTGGTCGTAAGGATAAGGAACCTGTCGTCATCTGAAAGGACAATGGGCCAGAGTGCCTGAGGTGTCCCGGTGCTCCTTAGCTCGAGGGTGACAGTTGGGCTGCCTGCAGAGACTCGGCGACTCCTGGGTCTCTGGACTGCCTGGCTAGTCAGGACGGGGATCTGCCACGGGGAGGGTGTCTTCATAATCTATAATGACACCTTGCGACTGATCCCGGCCCGCGGACCCCATCCTGCTGACAGGCATCTGAAAGCCTAGAAGGAAGGCTTCTCTGGGCCTCAGTTTCCTCAGCTGTCAAGGGAGATGATGATACCCATCTGCGCACTGTCCAGGGCCTCGAGAGGGAGGGTCCATGGCTGTGAGCAGCCCCATAGTCACGCATCGCCAGTGCGAGGCTGCCATTGTCTTCAGCGGCTCTGCTGACGGTAGCCCTATCGAGCCCACACGCCCTAGTCACGCCCCAGGGCAATATGGTAGGTGGCTTTGGGAAAGCACAGTGGAGTGCTGTGGGGATTCTAGGCATAGATAAATAATCAGCAGCGTTTCTTCAGGCCTGATGTTCCCATTTTACAGACAAGGAGCTTGGGCCCAGTGAGGGGAGTTAACAAGTGACTCAGTGATGTGAGTGAGGGACAAAGTCTGGATTCAGACTCAGACCTTCCTGGCCGCCTTTGGTCCCTTTGCCTGGGTATCTGGTGCTTTCTGAGAGGAATTAACGTGGACGAGCCTGGCTTCCTGCTTCAGTCCTCAGCCTGACACCAGGGCGGAACTCCCGGGGGTGCTACCTCGAAGGCGGCCCCACCACACCCCGCTTCCTGTGCCCAACTCCCTGCCCCGCTGCGTCCTGACAGGTGGCTGGAGCCCAGGCGAACGGGCAGTGCATGGGGCACAGCAACCGGATTCTGCGAGGGAGGAGGTTTCCGTCCAGAAAGCGCTGTGGCAAACGGCCTGAGGGCAGGCGAGGGGGGAGGAGAAGACAAGGTGGCCAGAAGCTCTGCTTATAACAATGACGCATGTCTTGCCCTTTCCAGGAGACTGGTCTCAACCCCCCTTAGGATGGGGCTTGCACCTCCCAGGACAGCCGACACCCCACCAGCCCTGCTCGTCTTTGTCAGAGCAGTCACTGCATTCTGACCTCCCCTGTGATTTGCTTATTTGTCACACTTACGCGTGTTGTCCGTGTCCCTCTCTAGAGTCACTCCAGGAGGGCAAGATCCTTGTCTTTTTGCTCACAGGGCCCTCCCAAATGCCTACAGCAGGCCTAACGCATGGAGGGTGCTCAAAACATGTTTGTTGAATGAATATATGAGTTTAGGGGAAAGAGAGCTGAGCCAAAGGCTGGAGTGGCAAATGGCCAAGGGTATTTTTAGGAGAGGGGGCTCCAAGGTTGATACACAAGCTGTGGGTGTGAGTGTGACTTGTACCCTCAGCCCCCGCCTCGGCTGGGTTGGCTCCCCAGCCGCACGTGTGTGTGTGTGTGTGTGTGTGCGCGCCCGCGGAGAGAGGTGCTGGGACAGAGACGGATGAGGAAGCAGGAGAACTGAAGGCCACACTCCAAGCCAGGAGCACCCACAACACAATGCGAAGAGCCTGAGGGGCCTCAGCTGGCCTCACCTGGGCTCTGGCGAGTGGTGGCGGCCCAAACCGCACAGGGAAGACATCTGGAGCGCAGGAGGAGGTGCCACCCCACTGTGGCCTTGCAGTGTGCGGCACGCTGCAGGTGGGTGGCTCCACGGCCCTCTTGTCACGCCATGGCTGCGCGGTGGGCTCACAATCACCCTGGCTGGAGGACCCTGAAAAGTCGCAAGGTTTAGACACTTGTCCCAGGGGCTCTGAGCGTCTTTCCCGAACTTCACAGACCCCGCGTGGCCTGCCTCTGAGTCCTGAGCTCGGACTGCCCGGCTGTGCGCCCACGGGGACATCTCCTGCCTGGGTTTTCTCGTCTGTAAGTGGGGCTGATCCTGGAGACTTTCACCAGGTGGGGCTAAGGCGGCCTTTGTCATTAACAGCTCCTGGAGTTGATTCAGTGGCCATAGCTGATGCTGGGAGACACCTTGCTCTCGGGACACTGCTCAAGGCTCTTTCAGAGTCGCTCCCAATTCCTAGAGGCAGCAGAGAGGACGCCAGCTGAGTGGCCGCCAAAGGGTTAAGCTGCCTGCAGCCCTGTGGGTGGGCAGGGCACAGTTTGACAGCCAGAAGCATTGGCTCCTGTGACCCAGAGGTCCCTCCCCAGAAGGCAGCTGCGCTCTCCGACTGTGGCCACCTGCTATATAAGGCCTCTCGCACACCTGCTCCCAGCCCCTGCAGGACCCGCCTTCTGCACGGCAGTCTCCGGCCAGATCCAAAAGGTGAGGGCACCGCAAGGCTGGGGCCCGAGCCCGGGACAGGCTGAGGGGAGAAGGAAGACGTTCGGGGCCAGCTCAGCTCCTGCCCTGGCGGGGGGCCGAGACGTCACCTGGCCCAGCTCCCTCAGCATCGCCCTCTGCGGCTGCACGCCCAGGAGAGAAGGCCAGAGTGCAGGAGGGTGTGGGCTGGGACATGGCGCGGCGCTTTGACACCTGTGGTTCTCTGTGCTGTATGTACGTGCATGTGTGTGTCATTCTGGGTGTGCTGTCTTTCGCCCAGTGTGACACTGTGTCCTCACAGCTCCTCTGACACCCGGCCTCCCAGTGTGTCAGATGAGAGCAATTGTGGTAGGACCCTGGCAGGCTGCTGAAAAGACGCAACAACAGAACTTTGCAGGCGGGCGGAACTTTGAGAGGGGGGATACAGATGCTATTTCTTTTCATGTTGTGTGTAGGGCCCCCACCTTGAGCCCAGGTCCCTCTTACCCGCAGAGGTGGTGAGCAGGGTCCTGGGTCACCTTTAGGCTCTGTTTCTCTGCTGTGTGCTCCTGGGCCAGGTCCTGACCTCTCTGGGCCTCTGTCATTTCTCTGTGAAAGAGAGGCGCGTCATCTGTCTACACTGTAGGGCTGGGCTCACCTGTGCACTTACTGTGCTGCCGCGATCCTCCCTCTTTCTGCCTCCTTCACACTGGCACGGCTCGAGAGGCCCTTTCCTGGGACGCTCGCCCCCTGAAACGCTCTCTGTGCTGAGGAGAAACGGGTCTGGAGGGTGACCAGGCATGTCTGCTACAAGCTCCAAAGCAGACCCGCTTTATTTTCCGCTTAGACCTCTAAAGGGCACACCCGCTGGGATAATATATGGGCTGTTTCCCCGATGGACTGGTTTCTCTTCCTCTCACCAACGCTTCCGAAGCTCACAGCGGGTCGCAGGAGTGGGTATGGCATGTGGTGTTGGGGGTATATGGTGTGTGTGGTGTGGAGTGTGTGATATGTGGTGTGTGGTGTGGAGTGTGTGGTGGATATGCAGTGTGTGTGTGTGTGTGTGTGTG